>DWPV01005138.1:0-12774 GCA_018251915.1 Urbanus proteus proteus
CCGCCTCGCTGGGAATCGAACCCAGGACCCTTGGATTAGCGGTCCGGCGTGTTAACCATTGCGCCATCCGGGTCGTTTACCTACACAATTACCTACATATTAAGTACACAATCATAGAGGAGAAAACTTGGGGTTATATATATTGAGGGTTATAAATAGGTGCTTTTCGTGCATAACATAAAATTTAAGACCGTTTGCGACGTTAAAAGCTTCTGAATAAATGGTTACTTATAAGTATTTAATCAACTAAAATATTTAATCTCAATCCACTTTCCAAAGGAAAGAGGTTGTATATTCGTCATATATGTATATTGTTTCGTATCTTCAGCCATTATTTATTACGCGATGTCGCGACAGACTGATGATAAGATTCAAGCGCCATTGTAATGCGGTTAGTTTCACAGAGGTAAAACCTACTTAATCGTTATTTTATTTCGACAATAAAATAGCCACATTGATATTTAGGTACATGAAAATCAAATTCAAATAAAACACAGAATCATTAGTTATATGTACAATTATTCATTATTACCATAAGAAAATTTACATAAGCAGACGGAGTTCCAACCATATTATCTTAAATATTCCGACAAGTCATTAATAAAGTTTAGTTTCGTGATAAATTAATTTAAATCTAGTGATTTAATTGATCACTTCTGACCCTGATTATTTGTATAAGCCTGGTTCTTTTTTATAAATTGCACCTACCTACCTACTTTGTTAAAACTGCTTGTTCGGTAGGTAAAAGTATAACGTAAAGTGAGAAACATAATTTATTGATGATAATTGCAGTCTGTTTGTGATTTCAAAAATAACAATTTATTACTAAATGCATATGAGTATTACACGATACCTATAACAAAAATACAAGTAAAAAAATGTTTGTCTGTCTGTCTGTCTGTCTATCCGTTTGTTTGTCTGTTTGACTTTCACTGGAAGATAGCTGAAGGTCTAAGGCGTAACATAGGCTACTTTAATTTTCGAAAAAATCCAATAGCGCGCGCTCCACGTGCTCGCGCGTGCTCTCGCGGGAGCGTTGGGTATTACCATAGGTATACTTGTGTTTAAATATGTACCTATGCCTTTTTATTTCTTTGACGCGGGTGAAACCGCCGGGATCAGCGTTTTGTTTTATAAATTAAATATATTAATAACATTTTCATAAGACTACCTTCCATATAAATGTAGAATAGAGCAGTATTTACACAGTTATGGTCACGACCCCCTAGGGGGTCTCAGCAGTCTCTATAAGCGTGGCACGGGACATCACAAGACTCAGTAAAGAAGAAAAAGTTAACAATATCTAAAGCATATTTTCACATTCTATTATATGTTATGTATTTTCATTATATTATGATTATGTTCTTAGTTTCGTTGCAATACTTGCCATTTTAACTAAGGGGATTGTACGGATCGTACCGTGCAAAAATTTTTAATAGGTACTTAATAATTTTACGAATTAATTTTTAATCTGGCTTCGATGACTAGTTTGTTATTGTTGACCAACGATGCGTAATTTACGTGCAAAGTTGCGTGACGGCATAATGATAAAAAATATTTTATGCTAAGTATTGTTTAAAGGAATAAACTAGGACACTTTACACAATAATAAATTGAATGGGCATAGTTAGGTAAAATTTAAAAGTAACTTAAATAAAAGTAATAGCAATTAATTTAATAGTAGGTACGTACCAATGTTGTAAATACCTAAGTAGGTACTAAAATAATATTAAAAAACACGTTGCAGCTATAATTTTGCAAAGGTTGTTTACATGTTTATCTTAAACAGAAAAAAACGTTAAAATAAGATATTTTATTAAGTAACACGTATGCTTACCCAAAACACAATATTGAAGATGAAAAGAAGGGTTTTAAGACATGCGATGACTGCCACGTTTTTGAATTGGTTTCCCATCTTGGTTTGTTTATAGACTAGATGTCTTTCAAAACTACAGCATTGTTTGGATCTAAAATAAAGATTGAATAAGCACAAGTGAGCTTGACAAGCTCTGAGTGGTGTGCTGCGCGCTAAATGGGCGCGGAGCCACTACGCATGCGCGTAAAGATTGGCGTCACCTACTTTTTGTTTGTAAATAAATAGAGCTAATTTTATTTGAAACAAATAACTTTATTATATATCCGTATCTATTGTAATTAAATTAATATAAAAGGTAGAAAAGCATAATTTCTAAAAAATATTGAGCGAATTTCTACCCAAGATACCGCGTAAATTTTACACGCAGAAATATCGCAGTTGGCCTACATGTAATGATTATGGTAATTCGATCACTTTAAAAATTGTTTACGCATACATAATTTGCGATAGAAAAATGAACGATCTTTTTTATTCGTATATTACGATAATACCGGTTTTGATGGGTAAGTGGGTAAAAGAAAGCTGAATGAACAACCACTTGTAGAGTTCAACATGCCGTGATTGAAAAGAGTGGTATAGGAGATAAGGGTACTTAAGAAAGTGGTGGCTGAGAATCGAGAAATTCGAATACTAAAAATATTAGGTATCTCCGGCGTCGCTCCCGAGGCGTCGGATGCCTTTTGAAGGTTTCCCCCTCGTCAACAAACAAAAAAAAGGTATACGAGGCTAGTTGAAAGATCATGTGGGTAAATTGTCTTTCACCGTCATAGTCCTGGTTCATGTTCACCCCACATACATGGTTATTTCTGCCGTTTATTAGTCCCCGTGGTCCGTGAAAGTTTTCTCCACGTCCTTTCCTTGTATTTTTATATTTCACGACTGCAGCATTGCATCATTTGTTAAAAGAGCTCTCTTTATTATTTAACTAAATAAACTATAATAAATGTAGTGATAGAAATTCAATAATTTAGTAACAATTTAGTCAAATGTTTTTTTTTCAGTAGGTAAGTAAATATTAAGTATTTTTATAGTTTTAATGATTTTAATCATCTCGTATATAAACATGTCATTCTTACAAAAACCTTTGTTACCCTGCATTAAATAGCAAAGTTAAAGATAGAACTTATCGGACACTAATAGTTCAACCAGCGCTTCCAACTCTTCAAAGCTTCTGTATTCAGAATCAGAGCAATGCGGTGAAGCCTGTACTGCCTCCGTGTTTTATTAGTCACTCTGAAGCCGCGCGGTGTTAGCGCACGCCTGTAGCGCGTTCATTGAACGTCAACTTACGATCGCGCGCGAATATTTTTCTTTATTAATTCTTTTTTTTAATTCCCGTCATTATTCAGCCGAAAGTAACTGATGTGTACAAGTTTGTTATTAATTTAATTTTATATGATGTATTCCGGAACAAGTTTATTTGTTATTGGACTTATTGTACAAATAACGTTTGTGTCCCCGATTGCTGAAATTGAAGCGGATGATGGTAAGGTCAACTGAATACAAATTATTTCCGAGAACATCTAAATAACAATTACCAACGAAATTACGTGTAATTCGAATTTAGTATAAGTAGTTCCTATAACACATACATTTATTTTTTTAATAATATATATTGGATATGCTCAAAGTATGCACTGTGTAACACCAACGTAAAAATAATTAATGTTAAGTATACCTAATTATTTATTGTAAAACTTGGAGTATACAAAAACGATTACTAAATCAAACTTTGTTAGCGTGACCAAAATAGGCATCGGCTGCCGTTACCTAAAGATATTGGAGATTTAAGATTAAGATTAGGGTCAGATTTCTCGGATAAAAATTATTTGTTCAGTTAGCCGCATTTGAGAAGCGTATTGTTTTATAAAATTAAACTTCTTTTAAAGAACCGCAAATAAACAAACAGAAAATGACATAACGTTTCTAAACAATACGATCATTGTCAAATTGTTAGCCATGGAACGTGACTCGGTGTCAAGTAGTATCTACGGAACTGGGGGACATAAGAAATAGAGCGGTAGAGATTATTTGAAATATCCAAATAGCAAGCCGAGCAAAGGAAAACGCCCGTCTACGTGCAGTGCAACCTAAAGTAGTGTATTTTCAGACTAGTTAGTCTTAATTAAGGAAGAAGCTAACTACCAAATGCATACTGCAAACTTCGATTTAGAGAAGAGGTCCCTTACAGATGGCTTATTATCTAATGTCAGTAAGGTACCTACAACTTTAAATAACCAGGCAGTAAAGTAGAGTTGTGTAGCGATATCTATGTGAAGCCACACAATTAGGCTGAGCTTCTATAACAACATATTGACAACGTTAAATAGGTAGCCGTATTTTTGAATTAATAATTAATTATTATCTACAAAAAATGTGTTTTCATTAATCGTAAAAATCATTTAAGATATAATACGTGTAACCACATGATTATAAAATACCTACAGTATAAATAAATACTTATCTATAAATATAAATAAACTTACCTAAAAAGACAAATAGGTGTTAAGAATTTGTTTCTATTAACCAGTTTTTTTTACGTGAGCTAATACTTATTTTTATTAAATAAAAAAGCAAGTAAGCAAGTATTATATTAACAATAATTACCTAAATACATTTACAGTTTAAACGAAATCTTTTTGATTACATTTGATCATGAAAAAAGATCGATACAAAGTTCTGTCAATCCAATTGGACTCGAGAGAGCGATAAAGCTCTTTGGCGCCGATCTGGCATGTTCGTTTGTGTATGATACGAATCAATCGATCACAGGAAGGCTGCAGTAGACAGGCGTCTGAGGTTATCCTATTATACTGCATTATCAGGGTTTATTTGGCCTTTCATTTCTATTATTTTATCTTATTGCATCTCCCGATGTCTAAGTTCAATCCGTCTTTTTCGAGAAGTCAACCCTGTTGATATGTAGATTTTAGAAGTGGTTAGGAACTAAATGATTATAAAGAAGAACAAAGGGGATGAAAACCGTACTCAGAACAATACTCAAAACAATAGGTAGATGGTTCCTTACAGCAAAGTTTGAATGCTAAGCACGAAACTCTCATTTTTGGAAATTATGGGCTTCGTATAAATCACGTGCTGAATAAGTGAAAGAAATCATCTTAAAGAAACCACCATGACTGAGGTCACTAAAATGGCTGAAACATTCAGGAGACTGTGTTTTATTGACAATAATAGATTCATGATTAGGGGAGGAAACGATTTGGTATAGATTAACCGGGAATACATAAGAACTTTTATGTTAGCGACTGCATGAAGTACTAATAGTATGTACTTAATTAATTATATCTTATTACAAAAGATAACGGTACCCTGTGGCATCTCACGTGCTTCTTTATGTAACACATCCGATGTCATAACAATACACGTTTACTGCAAATTAACGATATTTCACACTTTTCCCACATCATAATCCTAACGGTGTATTGCATGGCAACCACGATAAAAGAGCCGTGAGCCATCGAAGGAAAAACAAAAATATTTTTTTATTACAACACAAGCTTCCGCATGCGGCTTCACCCGTATTCGTTTCTGTACAAGGTTTATTATTTTTATTCAGAGAACCCTAAGCGTTTCAGGGTTAATAGATAATCTATTGCAATTTCCCGTAAAATGTTGACGCACGTGAGTAGGTATCTTTGATATGTGTGAACTACGTTAAAATTGATTCAGGCATTTTCAAGACGACTTACTTATAAACAGACATTCAAACAGCAATCGTAGTTTATAGTTAAAAACGAACATATGATGTTAAGGACAATATCGTTATCGTAATTTGAAATTATGAGCACTGATTTTATTATCTAATTTTAGTACCTATCAATTTATTACGCCGATGGTATAAATTTCACCATAATCGAAAATTTTCAATAAATTTTACTTTTTCTTTCTTATGTTTTTTATTGTTTATTGAATGAAGTCTCCATTACTATCACGAAAAACCCCGTTACAGCGTCTTGCAAGGGTGGTTTGAGCAACTGTAATGGCATTTAGAACTTCAGTCACCGCGAAGTTTATTACGATTATTAAGGCAGGCAGGAAACGTTAATCTGTTTCTATCTGTGTCATAGATCGCGGCTCCAGCGGGATGGAGCCAATCTGTAAGGAAAATCTTCATCAAATTAATTGCTTCGGCCAAATTGACTGCATCTGTACGGTACTATTCGCCGCAAATATTGATTGTCAATTCGTGCTTTAGATGTTATCAATACGTTTTGACTCGTTACTAGATTAGTTTCGTTTAAACTACGTTGTGGCTGGCCCAAAGGAAATAGATTTTGTTGTTCCTTTATTTACAGTTAAACGTTTTTTTGTTGCTTTCGAATTTTTTGAGATGTCATACCTTAAACGATGTAGCTCTACCTACTCTTGTTAGTAAGGATCAAATAAGTACCTACAGTGCAAATTTATAGGTGATCAAAAGTTAATGACCTCGCAAAATCTTTTAAAATAAAATTAATCTGACTTTTCTTAAAAAGCTGTTTATAGACGAAATTATGCATTGCGCGAAATCATGCTACGCGTATACTGGGTCACGTGACATTATTTATGCATGTTTTATTTGATGCATGCGTGTTTACAGTATAATGTTGTCATAACATACTAACACGTAACCGATTTACACATTATATAGGCACTTAAGTCCTCTTGTCAGTCAGAACAGAACTTTAATAGTGTAGGAGGAAGCTTGGAAAAAGCAAAGTATTAGCTCTCCATGTTTAATCTCTTTTGGAAAAGAAGCATATTTTGTTTGCGTATTTTGGCTGTAAATAATAGTCTGTTAAGTGAATAAAAATGTCCATATAAACGTTACTGTAACGTCGAAAAAGATATAGCCATAGCGTCAAAATCGAGGATATCCACAGAACTCTACATTCTGCCACTCGCCTCGATGACTCTTATTAACTCTACCTTTGAACGTTTTTTCTTAAATATTCTAATGAAAACAGATAATTCATAGATTATGAGAACAGTAAAGGGAATAGCTAGTTACTTTATACAGTAAGCTTTAGATTGTGTGGTATTAAATCTTGTCACGTAAACAAAACAGTTAAAACTGCAAAACGTAGCTATTGTATGTAGTACACAGCGGTATACAACAATGTTATGTGTAATGTATTCCGTGGGTCAATAATGACAGTTCTTGGCAAACATAATACTCCTGCTGATGTTGGTCAAACCTAGATAAATATTATGATTCCGTCTCCAACGTAGTGATGCTCACTGTAAATACTAATACGTATTTATAAAGGTTTAAAGATATTTAGGAGTGACACGTATCAATCCCGTTGAGAGGCTGGACAGCTGGTATATATCTGGTCCATGCCGTCCATGAACGGCAGTGTTCACTTGACATCAGGGAATTGCATGCTCGTTGGCTACTTTTGTCTTTTAAAAATGTATGGAGCTAGCCGAGGACTGAATCTGGTATCTTTTGCAAGTCAGCTTTCTATCTCAAGTCATATTTCTATCTTAAAATGCAAAAAAAAAACATGTGTCCAAACACAGAATTTCCTCCTTTTCTAAGGCGTTTAAAAACACCCCATATACTGTAGATACGCAACATCTCTCCCCCTTTTCGGGTAATCGACTAACGACGCCCTCGATTTAAATGTATAAATGACAAAAAGTATAACATGTTATCTAAAAACAGATAGATGTTATGTTTAACCTGGTATTCCTAGATACAGTTGGAAGCGGGAGGTAACGATCTACCACTTGCATTATGATGGATTACCCATAACCGATGGTGTCCGCAAAAACGACACGATCGCTAAGTCGAGCTATCGTTAGGCGCCTACATATAAGGGCTCTACTATTATAATGCGTTCTACAAGAGCTTACACTTTTTATAAGCTTCAGTTGTTCTCTATTTTTTTTACTTCGCGTTGATGTCATGTTGATTAAGATACAGTTGCTGCAATTTTGTAATCTGTATTCTCAAATAAATAAAGTAAACTATTTTATTTATCTGAGTCTGTATTTTAAATAAATCTGTCTTGTCCAAGTGTTTTTTCTTTTGTGTTTTATTTCTTTTTTATTAATAATTTTCTTTTTTAGTTGATTGATAGTTCTTGACAAGCTTTACTAGACGGCCACGAAACATTGGGTGGGCGCCGCAAACGTCGGCGTTGGACGCATTTCGGTCAACACTACAAAATCCGCAATTTCGGGGCCTTAGGTATCTTATAAGGTTCAATTTCAAAATTTCTAATGCTAAATTTTTAATTCTAAAGCAATAATGTATGTGCTCGATCTTGCAGGGCCATACATTAGTTTAGCTTATATCCTCAATGATGACGCTTCTTGCATCGTTAGGTATATGACGTTTATTTAAAGCGAATATTTTATAAATATATTTGAAAATAACTATAATAAAATAACATATAATCGAGTATTGACCACTGTGCGGACATTGGTATCAATATCATTACCCTACTGCAAATATTTGAACGTTTTTAGTTTTTATCATTGGCGTTTATCGATGGAATATGCGGTTAGCTGTAACAATTTCGCCGGATCGTCCAAATCGTGCGTGAAACTGGCATTTTCTTTTTTTATAAGACCGAATTGTCGTCGGTCTACAGTCCACAAACCCATAGTGCGCATGCGCATGTCATTACGTCAGTGGAACAGTTCGCGGTCGGCATTATGCATGCGCTAACGGTTGCGTGCGAGACAGCCCGCGGTTCGCGTTGACCCGCCGGCTAGGGTTGTCAAAAGAATTTTAATAACAATATTTTTTAGAGTATGCTCCTAAAACAGTATTTTCTTTCCAGTATTTTCTCGGATACTTATAGAATTTTAAGAGTAAAATAAAAAGTACAAGTACGCTCCAATAAATTTGTATTTTATGAAAGTTTAACTACATAAAATATGTTATTTACTCATTATGGTCAATAAAAACACATTTTGGTACCTAACTTCATGTTTTAGATTTTTGCTGTTACATAAATACAACAAAAATATAATATGATATATCTTTCAGGAAAGGCTTAAAAGAAACAAAAACGTGGAAAATATTCTATGGACAAAATTAATAATATGCGTTATTATTGTTATAATTTGCATTTTTGACTATTGTTTAACTATTTATAGTACGTAAACCCAAAATATGGCAAAATCCCTAACATTTAAAAATGGTTGGCAACCCTACTGTAGACCGACGCCGCTCTAATAACGTCCTTACCACAATATAGTTAACTTTATCCGATCTTAGTGTGAAACCCAATCCGAGATTCCGATCCCAGCGTTAAATAAATTCAATTATGCCTACTTCTGAATTTATTCAACTGTATTTAATTTACAAGAGCAAGATGATTAAGCGTTTAATTGGCGATACTGAAATAAAGGACCCTACAAACGCGAAGTCAAGCTCATAGCGACCAATCAAGTTATCTTAGGTAAGGGGCCATCCATTAATCACGTGATGTTTTTTTTTGCATTTTTTGACCCCTCCTCCCCCTTAGTGATACGTGGTGAGGTTTAAGACTACCCCTCCTCCCTCCCCCTAAATCACGTGTATTTTTTCGTTTTCGATATTGTACGCGTTTGACTAAAAAAAATACATGTAACGCCGCTTTTCGGTTGAGTATCGCGCGCTTGTCGAAAAAATAAGTACACGTGATATTTTACTTTACCCCCCCTCCCCCTTTGTGATATTTCGTGATTTTTTATGGACTTTCGAGCCTCACATGATTATTGGACAACCCCTAAGCTAGATCAGCTCGATCTATTATAAGTAGATAAGCTAGATCTATAATAGATAGATTGATATGATTTTTTACTTACGACTAAATTTAAATATTAAATGCTCCATAATTAAAATAATATTGTTGTTTTTTCATTTTTATTTTGCTTCTTATTTTTTTATCCTTTTAGCGAACTCTAAGCGGACGTCTATTTGAGATTGTGAAGGTTTCGCAATTCGTAATGCTAAAAGGCTGATCGACGTAGGAAAACACAGATTACAGAGGAACCGTGATTGCCGCTGGCACTTGTTCGAGACATCACTTTACGTGGCACAAAGATAACACTGGACTTACACAGCCATTCACTATGAACTATTCACTGTAACCAGTGATTTCCAATCTTGTTCATAGCACGAACCTTTTATAATAAAAATGCTCGCAACCCCTTCTGCTGTTTCTAATCTGCAGGTATTTAATTAAATAGCAAATATCAAACTACAGTTTTATTTTCATTCATTATTAGATCACTTAGGTGTAGGTAATCGCGTATAATCGCATACTTGAAAAAATCTAATAATTAAGATTTTCGTCTTTTTTTATATTTTGCTCTTATACACTTAGGACCCAGGGGGTCACGACCTACACTTTGAAAAACACTGAGCTAATGAGTGAAATGTAAAATGTCGCACCGAAATAGTCACTTCGGTTTTGCTCTCGTTGTGAGCCCCGTTAAAATGGGCCACGTGTGAAACTTTGCTTTCACTAAGCAAGTCCGACTAGACGTCGCTTTAATTAGTTGATAATTGTATTTGCGTGGTGGACGTCAATTCATTAGGAGATAGTTATGACGAGCCATCATAACTTGTCCGTTCCGGGGTTATCAGTCTAAATTAACTTTCTGAATATTAAGTAGGCATCAGAATCTCATTATGTTCGAGAAGAAAGTACTTCGAAACATCGATCTTCCGATCCTATTACAAACAAGCATCGTAATAAGAATAATAAACAATTTTCCTGTAACCTGACGTCGAATACTTGAAACGTTTGAATGGTTTCATTACTTTTACTACTATTAACATGTCGACACACATAATGAAGGTTGAGTCTAACTTGGTAATACGTCAATTAAACGTGTAGAACGTGAAATAGCTTTGGTCGTGCGCATAGTGGTTACATGCAATTTACCATACGAATAGATAGGTAGGTGCACTATGCAGCGTAACATGGTGAGCCCACGAAGTAGGTCGACGGGTGGGACTGCAGTCCTGTCCTGATCGCGGGTCGCTGACCGGACCTTCCACTGAGAACCGTTTAGGTCAATTCTGTGATGAACACTTCGCACCTTTGCGCTATTCGCTTACTTCATACTTGCATGCGTTTGATAACAAACACTGACTTTTTATTGTGGGGTGTCTGAAGCATATTTTTGCTTTCCTATTTCTTTTACATAGATCCATAATATCCATTTACATAATCCATAATTACATATTCCTATTTCTTACATAGTTTCTTTTATCATTAAATTATTGCTTATATACCTCATCATTTGTATTAGCTACTTTTAAATTTAAATCCAAGACTTCTTATATATTTTTTTTGTTGATAACTCTACAATCCTGTTTTTAAACTCGAGATTCCACCGGATATCAACGGTCATCAAAACATCTAATTTCTAAAGAAAGTAGGGGAAGGTGTTAGTAAAAACGTATGTTGCAATCTCGCGTCCCATCGCCACCGTGTATCGAACTATCAACACGATCGATAACGGCTCGGCAGCCTTATTTGCAATTGCCATTTTCGTGTATGGTCTCTACCCACGCTAAATGCCGCCAAAACATCACACCCATTTAAATGTAGATTTCTGAGTCATCGAGGTCTTTAAAAGCGAACCGAATTGTAACCGTAATAAAAAGCTTTGGTATTATTTATGCGTATCAAGTGTGGTCTATAATCAATTTAATTTGTAATGCTTACTAGTAGTGTATAATTTTATAGATATGATAAGTGCCTTTTCACACGTTCCACTGGCGGATCCAGGATTATCGTTTGATGGAAAGGAGGGGCCATGACCTATCGAAGATATCGAAGATAGGTCATCATAATTAATTAGATACTGAAAAAATGATCTTGTAATAAGGACGATACCTACTAGATCTTAGCTTTTGAAAGGTCTTGAATCTTCCTATTTCTGAATTTTGTGTGTGGTTGATTGAAATAAGAACTTACTCTAAGATTTGGGAGGGGCAGAGGGTCTAGGCTAGCCCTGGATCCTTCAGTGATACGTACCACGGTAATAGGAAAACAGCATCTGTGGTGACGGGCGATTTCAATGAAAATAATAATGTTTCATTCACACGGACTACATTTTGCCTAATCAAATGGCGTGAAAAACTGACCACAACGCAAGCGGCATTGCATGAAGTGGACTACTCTCACAGACACGTTCTTGTTACCCTTACCACAATGCAGCTACTAGATGCAGTGATGCTATTCACTGGTAACCACTGCTTGTTATCATTTTGTCGCTACCGTACAGTGTGGTTGTGCTACGTGAGAATAGGCACTAACACCTAGATAGTTGAAAGCAATAGAGTAATATCGTATGCAAAATTAAATGTCTCTTCTGAATTTTAGAGATTTTAAATAATCTTTTCCAAAGTTCTATTAATTGTTAGGTAACTTTTTATGTAATTCAATAACAATAAGGTACCTACCTATGAACCTTTATTTAATAGACTATAGAGACAATGGATTTGAACTTCCATGGTTACATTTATTTTGATTATATTATATTTTTCAACTTATGTTGAATCTAACTAATTTATTGCGATCATTACTTGTGAATCGTACTCTCTTAGAACTCTTGGTACCTACTGGGTTTAATTAAGGGAACATGTTTTTCACAATATACGTAATGCAGACATTAGTTCATTACATGATACTGTGTTACTAAAACACGGGCATAATCCACAGATTCACATTATCGTTCTCATCCATGGACTTGTACACACAACGTTACAACTTCACATTTTTTATTGTGCAACAATACTTACAGTGCACCAGCAACCAACAAGAATACTTATCACGTTATCTCCAAAAGTTACGTTAAAAGCGTTACATTCTTTAAAAACATTACCTACTTTTCTTGTGCACTGCTAACCTTTTTTCCAAGCCGTGAGCTCTTTAACT
>DWPV01005139.1:0-12772 GCA_018251915.1 Urbanus proteus proteus
TGCCATGAATGCACGAAAACCCAGACCCTGAGAACATAAATTAGAATTTTATCACTAGTACCTAACATGCTAAACCAAATACCTAATATTAAAATTAAAAAAAAAAAAACTACTGAATTATTCAATTTTACGTACGATGATAGAGAAACACGGGATCTACCATTTTACAAAGGTACCTAACTATCGGTTCACCTCTGAACACTAAAGTGAAAAGCCTTTTGTAGGTCTTTCTTACCACACCTTTCAAACCAGAACACGTTTAACACAGTTATTATAAAAGGCAAAATAGATAAATATAAATAAATAACGCTTTACACTCATAGCCCCACATTAGGATTCCCTGTGTCGTGGGTGCCATGGTCAACACACAAGACAAGGACACACACCCAGACCAAGAACGGAAATTTAAACTTATCATTCAAATTTCCGCCTCGCTCGGTATCGAACCTAGGACCCTCGGATTAGCGATCCGGCGTGTTAACCATTGCACCAACCGGGTCGTCTACAATACTTAGGAATAGGCCATTTAATTCATTATTATTAAAATGCTGCAAAATAATAATATTAAAGGAATTCGGTACATAATACCAAATGATCTCATAAGCGTGAACGCGGTCGCGGGCGTTGCCTTGTGCAATATGAGTTGGATCCAGTCCAGCCTGGTAAGGAATACCGTTGAGCACTCTGCCAATATTTGCTTCGAGTACAATATGGGCAATATTGTTAAGCATTTCATATACTTAATGAAATCTTCATAGCGTAGTTTAATAATAAGGTTTTGTAAGTATAGTTAACTACATGAATTTGAAGAATGTATGTTAAGCAACATTGGATCAGGTCTGACGTTTGATGTGTAACCGTTAGAGGTAAAATTGTTTACTTTTTTACTTTCTTCTGTGAACTGAACGGCGCTTAAACTCTCGGTGCCGATTGTTAATATTGAGCAGTCGTTAAACTTTATCGCAAGTCTTTAAAAAGATTGAACACAAGTTGGACAAATAATTCGCATTCATTCTCGATTTTGTTAAAAGTATATGTATAGTTACATAGCACATATTAAACCGTTTTAAGTTAAGTATTGATTTCCATCTCATTCTATATAAAATATATTTTTTGCTAAATCAACTGCCAACTGCGTTGCTACCCTTTGACAATAAGAATAATAATAAGCTTACAAATCCTGCTAACCACTAAAGTTATTTTTAAACAAAATTCCTGTAACTCTCAGATCAATAAAGTAGTAATCCTATTTTATTTATCTGAGCTGTAACCATTTAAATTTAGAACTCAGAAATAAGCCGAGCAATGAAGCACGAATTCTTACATACGTAAATTTTAACCCAAATATTATTGAAGCTGACTGATGATCATGATTGCCCAAAATGGCGCAACATTCGATTAATCATCGACACGTGTCGTTTAAATCATGACTAAGTGGCTCATGGAGGGTACGATGTCATTGAACTTGTGTCCCATCGTTTAAGCTATTTTAGTACCAATTTGAAAGAGATAGGATCATAGGACGAAGGCTGCATACTAGAAAATTTACATGCAAATTTTATTTTAAAATTTAGTGCAAATGTCTGTCGATATGTAGATTGTTGGTGACCATGTATAGGTAAACGGCAAAGGTCACTGATAAGGTAAACTGATGTCCTTAAGAATATAGCAGGAAGTTAGATCCAAAACTAGGCATTATGGGAGGCCTGTGTTCCCTCTTTTTAACTAAACATCTAATGGGTAATACTGCCATTTGGTAAAGCTGAACTTTTTATAATCGCGAAATGAAAATATTGTTCTAAGCTCATATTCTCTTACGATATTACGAATATTGTTTTTTTTTATATTTTGGTACTAGAACGGGCTAGTATTGGATACGGCTGAACCAATTTTGGCGAGTGACAATAACTGATTGTTATAGGGACTGATTTTTTCGTAGAAAAATGGTACTCTCATACTTTTTACACCGAAAATCTCGATTCAGAGTGAATATTAAAACAAGTCGAGTCGCGTGCTTTACAATCATAAATATATTATACGTAAGTAAGCCTTTTAAAAGGCGTTAGAATTTGAAAAAAATAGAGCTGACAAATGAAAATATTCTGAGAATTTTTATATCTAAGATTTTCAATATAAGATTTTTTTGTGGTCAAAACAGGGGATATCTTTGACTAGTAATAATGAATGTAATTTAAATTTAAAGAATATTTTGAGGATACAGTGTTTATTTAGATACCTACAAAGAGGTACAAACGAATAAAGTAACATTTCTCTATTCAGCTTCCTAATTTAATATCTAAGACTAAAATCAGTTTGAATATACAAACAAGCCTTTCCACAAATTCAGGCAAACTCAGGCATTTCGGAAGCTGTCCGAGCTTACCCTTTAAGTTTTGCCCGTTTCAATCGAATTAACACAACGTGAAGATCGCCTTCCGCTGCCAGGAATATCCTGTTCCCAAGCAAAGGAGTCAAGGTAAACAGGAACAGCTTGAGCTAGACAAAGGCTGTCTTAAACGTTACATGAAGTTAGTTTCTAGAATTGCACTGAGATCTGGAAAATGGATTTTAGCTACAGCAATACCTGCCTACAGTGGTATTTATAAATAGAGGTTTTCCAGCTTATTCATTGGTTGTTTGCGGTTAGGTCACTTTTTAAGGAATTAAGAAGAAAACTTACATGCAGTCTACCAGATGCTAAATGCTAAACTGCTAATCTCAGATAAGATCTATAAATGAAGTCAGTTAAAAATTACAAGCTTGCTTGATGTTGAGTACAGGTACGTTACAACCCCTTGAACTACTAGGTTGGAATCAGCAGAGCTTAACACTGCTGGTATTAAGCAGAAATATGTGGTGGTGCCTCCGGAATCACACGACATAAAGCTTGTTTCCTGTTTAAATAAACATGGACGACCCGTGTGGCGGAACGGTTACCATACTGGTCTGACGCGCAATGATTCCCAGGTTCGATTCCCGGGCAGATGGAAATGTATATATAGAATTTAGATTACTGTTCTGGGTCAGGGTGTTTGTGTATTCGTGTATGTGTGTGTCCATGGCACCACACAGGAGAAAATCCTACTGTGGGGCTGTAAGTGTAGAAAGCGTTTTAAGTTTTTTTTTTAGTTTTACGTTAAATAAATAGTAAACTACCAATGTATAACCTAAGGTTAAAATTGTGCCTTTTAAGTGTCCCAGATAGCGGTTAATACACAAAATATGGGCGGAATAACGAGTTTTTTGCGTATAAAAACCTTTGGCGTGTCTCACAGTGATAAAGGGAGTAATGTTTAGTGTTTACTCATCAGAATTTATAATATGGACTTTGTAGTGGGTTTTCGGTCTATTTTATCTTTAATTAGCATTTTCTCAAGGATTCTTGTTCTTTCAGTTGTTTTAATTTAAGTATTGGTATACCTTTGGTTTGGTAAATCCTTTGGGTACAAAAAGAGGTTTTCTTTTTTATAAGTTCCTAGTCACATGAAGTACTGAAGACTAAGTAAGAACCTGTGGTAAGAACGCTTAACGTTTATGTCTTCCTTACCACACACTCTTCAGACCAGAATACGGCAGCGCTTACCACTACCGGTTTGAGGCAGAAACAGGTGTGGCGTTGGAGCCGTCAAAGCTGTGCTCTGTCCTGTATGTTCTTCTTCTTAGTCGAATGCTTATGACTGAAGAAGAAGAAAGTGGCCATCAAGAACAGCCTTGTTTACTATGGTCTTCTACTCCGTGCGATTCTGCGCTAGTTCCATAGGATGGTACACTGATGTTGCTCAACTCCTTTACAACATCAGTCCATTGGGTCGGTGACCTCCCTCTGCTTCGTTTTCCGGCCACTTCACCAACGACTTTCAAATTCAAGTTATCTGGGTCTCCTCGTGGTACGTGGCCGAGGAATTTTAGGACCCGTTGCATGCATACTGTAATGCGCATGTACAACCTACCTTTTAAACCTTAACCTTAACCTTTTAAATATAAAAATAATCCTAAATATTATAAATATGAATGTTCATTTATTTCTTTGTTTGTTTGTAACGCCTTCATGCTTTAACTACTCCACCGATCGTTATGAAATTGCACACGCATAGTAATGGGTCAAGAAAAGGACATAGGATATAGAAAAGTAAAATAGGACATAGAAAAGGACAAAGGACCTTTCATCCCGAAAAAACGTACTACTCCCGAGGGATAGAAAAGTAACTTTTTTACCTACAACCTACCTACTTTAACAGCCTCTCGATAGGAATGAATTACATTCGCATTATATCTGAATCACACAAACCGAATGATTCTAAATGCATATGTACACGTAGATATACATTAACGCGAGCAAAGCCGCGGGCAAAAACTAGTATTAAATAAAGATTAATATGATAAACTGTAATACTATAAGATGTAGAGGCGTCAGTATCCACATAATTGCTTTGTCTACTCAACTAATTTAGTTAGACCGGATTATAGTCTTAATATTCATGGCTGACCTATTCTAGCTACAATCGACCTGATAAGGACAAGCAATGCAAATTTGTGTACAAAGTTAGTAAGGACATTGAAAACAATGACTTAGCCAAAATGGGTATAATTACGGACGTGACTTCAAATAAAACTATTCTAATTGGAAAATTATTACGTTTCTTAATATGCGATACCATAAATGATTATAATGATCTCTAAAGTTCCGCTTCTTTCAAATAGTCTTAAGATTTTTTTTTAAATGGTTTTACGGCCTCCCCGCCAACCATGTAGCATTTAAACTATGGTAAAAAATAAGACTCTTACTCGTCTAGGTATACAAATAAATAAAATTGAAGTGTCTGTTTGTTATTTCAAAATAACATTTTTTTACTCAATTTTTTGTCTGTCTGTCTATCTGTTTGGCTGAGGTAATCTTCTACACGGCTGGACCGATTTTGACGAGACTTTCACTGGAAGATAGCTGAAGGTCTAAGGCGTAACATAGGGTACATTAATTTTTGAATAATTCGCGCGCTAGCATTTTACTTTTTAAACGTGGGTGAAACAGCGGGGATCAGCTAGTATGTATATATTTCGAATTCCTAGTATACTCAACAAGTCATATTTCTAAAATACGTAGGTAACTATAACATTACGTAAAACTACCTAACTATTCAGACGTAGACAACGTTTTGCAATATATTCTAGTAGAACTAATCGCTTTTGATTACCTAAGTGCTCGAAATATTGTTCTCAACTTAAATACAGTTTAGCAACAATAACTCGTCCAAATCCAAAGTAGATAACATCTTTGTATATAAACAATATTTCACAGCATCAAAAATTTAATTCTGACCCAATCGAGTTGTTCATTCTCAGCAAATTCCGTCGCTGACATAGCGTTTCAAAACTATTGGACCTAGCCTAGATATCATCCATCCATACTTTGCACGGATCCGAAACGTAACAAGTCTTACTGTTCATGTTTATACATATCTAAGTCTATTGTTCTAAGGTTAGTATTTCGTTGTTTGGAGCGCACTTAGACCTTGGTGGTAATGTCTGAGCAATATTGTATTGTCAATAGTCGTTGGTGAAAGGTGATCGTGACCGTACCACCCATTGTTAGGATTGTTAAATTAAAATTAATTTTAATACCTGTTGAGTAAAAGTTACGTTCGACGTTTGACTTTACGAGTATTGTTAGGTACTGTTATAAAATACTAGCTGAACCGGGATTAAAAAGTAATAATAAATACATATTTAAACATAAATGTCATCCCGCTCTCCCGTGACGGCGCGCGCATGCGCGAGGAGCGCGTGTTAATGGATTTTTCAAAAATAAAAGTAGCTAAAATTACGCCTAAGACCTTTAGCTATCTTCCAGTGAAAGTTCCGTCAAAATCGGCCCAGCCGTTTAGAAGATTATTTAAACCAAAAAGACAGACAGACAAAAATTTTTAATTGCACTTTCGTTACAGGTACCTATCGTGTATATTTTCAAATACAAAAATGTTAGTTTGAAATCACAAACAGACACCTCAATTTTGTTTATTTTTGTAGATTGAAAAAGTGTGTAGCTAGAATACAAAGGCAATAGATACCCTAGCGAGCTATTATTCAGCTTGATTCATGGCTATCCATGCAAATGCGCTGCCAAACGTCGGTCTATTACAAACGGTTTATTTCAATCACCGACCACTTTTTACACCACAATATACCTTTTTTAAATAAAAAGTGTAATATTTTATTGGGCATAGACGCATAGGCTCCTCGTATAATACATACATTCTTTATGAGAAAGTCACCTTCATATTCCAACGACTGTCTGCGTTTCAGTAAAATATGACGATGATAAATAGGTATATACGATAAATGTTATACAAAAACGACTTATATTACATCGCAATACTTTTAGAGAATACTCTTAAAACGTACCTACCACACTGCATCATGCCGCGTTATTAATATTTAGTATATTTTCACGAAAAAAAAAATCACTCCTTAACATGACGACCCAGATGGTGCAATGGTTAACACGCCGGACCGCTAATCGGAGAGTCCTGGGTTCGATTCCCAGCGAGGCGGATATTTGAATGATGAGTTTAAATTTCCGTTCTTTGTCTGGGTGTGTGTCCTTGTCTTGTGTGTTGTTCATGGCACCCACGACACAGGGAATCCTAGCGCGGGGCTATGAGTGTGAAGCGTTATTTTTATTTTTTTTATATTGTGTGTACCTATCTACAAGGAAGATTTTCCAAACTTGGCATTTTGCTACAATCCTTACTGTACTGTACCAAGATATCTATATGAAAAGGTTTTATCACGTTAAACCGCTCTAAAATACCCTCTCAGCGGTTATGCCGGTCTCATCTCCGATATCATTTGAGTCGCATACATTATGTCGCTTTCGCCACGTTCCATTTCTTCATTCGGTCTAGGTTTTAAGCTTTCAAAGCTGGCTGGAGGTAGATTTTCTTCATTTATTCGATGTTGAACTAAACATTGTTATTATGTTGGTAGATCCGTTGCTACTCCTGAGGACTAAGTTTACATACCTCGTGTACCTATGTGTATTTATGAAACCCTTCATAAATTTAAAAATTAATATCTTTCTATTTTTCTTCAGAAATAAATAGTGAGTACCTACCCATGACACAGTTGTTGAAGAATGCGTGGTAAGATTTCAATCAATCAATCATTGGATCAATCCATCATTCCCTATATTTATTCCTAGGATGAAGTTACCATTTTTTATAGTAGGTATAATTAAATTTAGTACTTATCATACCCTAAGGTGTTTCCAAGGCATACAAATAAAACATTATTTTTATACTGAGTCGGGTTTATAATATTTGTTAGTATAGATATTATAAGTTTTAATAAATAACATTTTCGTCGAGCAACCGGTACTGGTTACTAAATAGCTTTTATTATAGGAATAAAACTATCCTTAAAAACATCTGTCTGTATTCTTTATTTCATTTGAAATAATAACGATAAAATTTTATAAACTTTTAAGGTCTTCACTTACTAGACTAACAAGACCCTAATTTTATAAAGTTCGTTACCGAGAAATGTTACCAAGGGCATTAAAACTGATATCTTTTATGTTTACTTTGAGTTTAATAACAGATTTATATACCTACTTCTTAAATTATGTATGTTGAGAAAATTTCGCGAATTATAACAATATAATTGGTTTGACCTAGTTAAATCAGTACGAATAAGGGCCAATATTTTATATCTAATTTGTTTATGAAGTTCCCAAAAATGTTTCCAATTTGAATGGGTTATTTGTATTACGATACTGAAATAACAAATAGAAACCAATCAAAAAATGATTTACCGATATAATTCATGGTACGGTTACGGATGTATTCTTACGAGCGCCTGGAGGCTGCGTAGCATTCATTCAACGGGCAGTATTGCTCAGGCATTCGTGTAAGGCGCTTGTCGATTTACGCCTACCGGGAACACGCTGCAATGAAATTATTCGGGAATTGAAACAAAAACGGATTAATGAAATAAAAGATGGAAAATAGGCGAATAAGAAAAAAATGTTTAATAACTGTGTTTTGTTTAGTGAGAGTGATCTTAATTGTTGCGATTTGTTTGTAGACGTCCAGTGTCAATTTAGGTTCTTATTTTAGTGTGTTAATTATTTTTATTATGAAGATTTTTTTGATAGATCTCGTTGGAATTGGGAGTTCAATTAAGAAATGTAAGTTGTATAACTTTTGATTAATTATTATCGACCATATTGTATAGTTATTGAGTTAGGATTCCTAATGAGTCTATGATTTCTTTTAGTTCTTGTTTAGACAAAGTGCATAATTAAAACAAATATTTCATTGAGACACAATTTGTAATTTAGTGAAAGACTGAGCGCCGTGAATTTGGCGAATGTTCCGAATGTGCCTTTTTCTTTTATATTTACTTCACTTGTTCAAGCATTTACTTCAATATCGGGTAGAACAATATAAGGAGTATTCGAAATTTTCCTGTACAGAACGTAATCAAATGTATGTTATTGGTGTAAGTATACGAAATTGTTGAAATTGATATGATTGATATTTTAGAATTTTTGTCCGAAAATTATGAAATTTCAAGGAAAAAATATGGTATTTCTCATTAAAACCAGCAAATGGTGCTTGCGAGAACAAATTAAAGCTTGAATCTTAAATTCCCGCGAATTATATTACCGCGTAAGTCCAAACGACTTACGCGGCAATACTTTTCTCTTAATTTAGGTCAAAGGTTGGATAGGTAGGTACGCCATTTACTTTGAAACGAATTGTTACGATCACATAAGTCTCAAATATTGTTAAATTCCTTAAATCAAGAAAGTCATAAATTTTCCAAAATGTCTTTAAGTGAAAACTTTAGAAATTAATTCAGATTTAAAAATTGTGTGTTTTTGTAAGTAGCTATCGTAGTAAATAAATATAAGTATTAAGTTAAGAAATTTTAACTACAAAGTTGGTTGAGATTGTTTATCGTGTAGCTAAATCAAGTATGGATGCTACATAGCACTATGCTGTTAAAGCCTAACATCCCAAGTGTGGAATGCGTAAAAACTCCCTCGTAAATTCTCACAGGGTCAACCCCTAGGGTTGGTAGTAGGTAGGGCACAACATTTTTTTTAATATTTCCATTTTTAATAATATGTTTTTATTGTACAGTGATGAGTGCACGATGTAATTGTGTTAAAGATACCTGTAGAAGAATTTGTGCAGAATTTTTGAATAATTATAATTTTGTTTATGTTATCACGTTCACCAGGACGAAAATATTCTATGCATGAAACTACAAAATTTATAAAAAAAACTATTCTAAGATCTCAAATCTCAACCTACAGGTATAAAGAGACTAAAGGCTAAGTAAAGCGAATAATTTTTTACTAATGAATGAATATTCAAGCTGAATTTTGCGACCCTAAGTGCGAAATTCGTGAACCATTCCTCACAAATTCGGGTCCCTCTTACAAAGGGTGCTAGCAAAACGTATGCAATTTAATTAAATAAGCAGTTATTATAATTAAGTAATATCTACTGTAATATTTAAAGTATTGAAATGGAATGAAGTTAATATCTACGTAATTAGAAATACCAAAATACCGATAAATCGAATACTGTGACAATAATTTAACCCTACGATGAGGCCGAAGTATTTTGGGTTGGATCAGACGTCCCTGGATCGATCTACCCTCCCCGTAACATAGATATGGTTATACTAGTTTTACCCGCGGCTTCGCTCGCGCTAATGTTTATATGATGTAAGTAGCAAAAGAGTATGCAGTCCACCTGATGATAAGTGGTTACTGCCCTCCAGAGACATCTGTAACTAACCCCAAATAAGGTTAAGGTCCTATTTGAGGTTGGCCGTTGCTACCGTTGAGGACTGAATTGCAACGCCTCGGATAAGTATTTCTCCTTTACCACACCCTTTATAGCAAAACACAGCAGTGCTTAACACTGCTGTTATCAGGCAGAAATAGGTAGGGCGGTGGTGCCGCTGGAGTCGAACCACATAGAGTTCTACCACTTTTGCCTTACCAATGTTCCTACTTTTATACCACCAGGTAAAAAAGTAGGAACATTGTAGGAAGATTTGTGTACAAAATTTCATAATGATTGGTTGAGTAGTCAAGGCGTGGAGGCGTCACAAACAAATAAACAAACAAACTGACACTCGAATTTAATTAGGATAGGGTACAACGTTATATCATCTCTCGTATCTTCATTAATTAGTAGGAGTTTGCGTTTTAATTAACTCAGGAAATTAGTAAAATTACTACATCCGCATTAGCAGGGATGACGAAAGGCGGTCAAGGGTAAAACTACTTAAAACAATGCGCTGATCCTAAATTAATTGGGAGTCGGGTGTAAGGGTGTAGACATTAGGCAAGTAATTTAATTTAAGCTTTATTGAAAACTGAAGGTGGTTGAACTCCGTAAGTTTGAGTGCAGTGGCAGAGGTTTTTACTCGACTGCATCAGAAGGAGGGTAATGTTTTTCGAGCGTATGTACTTACTATGTAAGTATGTACTACGTATGTACTGTGTGTCTATTTCTCTTGCATTTATGGCCAAAACAACTTGACGGATTTTAACATTCGAGGTGTCGTTGGATTCGCGTCAATTGTCTTAGTGACATAGGCCATATAATTTTTAAACGGGATTCCTGAAAAGTGAAAAAAAACGTGTTAAGCAGCGGTTTTATGTTTTTAAGATTGTGTCACTAATATATTTATATTATTTTAGTTTGCCCAGTGTTAATAGTTATCAAATATTATGTTAATGTATTTTTTCTCTTTTCGTCTTGATTTTTATGAACAGAGCTTATTTTTTGCTTTAAGTACCTCGCAAGGGATTATTAACAAATTACCTTAAAATTCCCGGGAATAATTGTTAGCCCTAACGCCAACATTAGAAACAAATTAAGTAGACAATGTTGGTCGTTATTAAATTTGTTTTATAGGTCTCAGAGGCGCAGAGCATTGTCGCAATTTGGCGTGGAGACACCATACTCATATTTCTGCCTTATTCGCCAGATAGCAGCACACGTTTGCTGGTGAAGTGAAACATAGGTATCCGAGGCGTTCCAATATAAGTGATAGACGTAAGATATTACATAAGTTATGAGGTAGTAGAACCCTTTGTTGTTCGACTCCGGAGGCACCACTGTCATACCTATTTCTGCCTCATAACAGTTGTGTTAAGCACTGCTATGTTCTAGTATGAAGAGTGTAGTAAGGGAGACATACTTATCCGAGGCGTTCTAACTTAGACGTCTGGTGTTGCTATCCCGTTGCTGTTGCGTTGCTACGCATCTTTGACCGACCTTAGGTAGGCTGTGATCTTATCTGGGCTTCATTACAGATGTCCATGGGCGGCAGTAGTCACAATCAGGTGAGCGGCATGATTATTTGCGATTTCAATTTAACAAAAACATGGCAACGTTAGGTAGAGATCTCTACTTTCGCGTTACTTCTTAGGGGTAGGAACGTATTCGTGGCTGACTTCAAATAAACCGGGTTGATTACACGATTAGACTGACGTACTGGATAATACAGGGGGCTGAACCCATTACCCCCCACTTGATCCGCTACTGGTCCGGTAGACTCGTGAGAGATATGTCTGTTTGCTCTATTCACAATTTTATAGACATAATGGAATTTTGTTAAATATCCTGTATAAAATATTGTTCATTATTTTTATAGTTTAGGTTTAAAATCTCAGGAAAGGGAAAGTAGATAGAAGGGGCATATGAGCCGATTAGTATGGAAACCGCCAAAACAACACATAGAAATCAGTAGTCGTATTCTTACCACAAAGAAACCAGTATTTTTATTGGTTGCCTGTTGTCAACATCGATAATCGTGACAATGATGTCTATATAACCAATTATATGCCTTCTGTACAATGTAATACATGGTAATACATAAGATTTTTGCGTGGACTATTAACAATGTGACATTAACGTATAGAACATTTTTGAAAATGATTGAGTCGCGTAACCGAGATGACAATTTAAATTGGACCTTATCTCAAAGTAACTGAGTACTTTCAGATCGTCGACTATGTTATTGTTTACATTATCATAGTGACAGTCGTTTCGATCCGCCTACATGGAACTTCCTGCTGTCTGTTTCTTTCATGGTTTCAATACTTTAGTCGCTGGCAGTCGAGTTTGTTACTTTAGAATTTTAAAATTGTTTCTGTCAACTACAATCTTGGCGCATTCTTTGACATGCAGATTTTATTGAGCTTCCTTTTATTCTCCAAGTCAAAGATTGGCGCAAGGGAAGACGATTTTCTGTATCATGTAAATTGGTAATTGTAAAATTAATTAGGAGTCCTATTGTCAATGATTATATACATAAAAATAATAAGAATAGCCATTCGTCTTTATAATTCGTCTTTAAATATTAGTGTTTATAAATAAAGCGTAAAAGTTATGACTAACGAATAACATAATAAGTCCATGACTTATATGATTGAAGTAGCAAACGAGCATGCAGTCCACCTGATTGTTAGTGGCAACTGCCGCCCATGGACATCTGTAATCAATCCATATAAGATCAAAGTCTTACCTGAGGTTGACCACAGATGCGTTGCTGAGCCCCTGAGGGCGGAGCTGGAACGCCTCGGATACGTAAATCTACCTAATCACACCCTTCAGATCAGAACACAGCAGTGCTTAACACTGCTATTATAAAGCAGAAATAGGTGTGGCGGTGGTGCCGCCAGAGTCAAACTGCATAGAGTTCTACCACCTTCTTGATTAGACAAAGATGAGTATAGGTC
>DWPV01005140.1:0-12771 GCA_018251915.1 Urbanus proteus proteus
TTCCTTCACCGTAAAGCAAGTGATAATTAATTTCTAATACGCACATAAATCAGAGGTGCATGCCCGGGATTTGAACCGGACCCCTCGATTGAGAGGCCAAGTTTCAACCATTAGGCTATCACTGCTCTATGCTGCTCTACAACGTAATACGTAACGGGTACTCAAGATACGCGGATTTAATATCGCTGTGTACAAATATCTATCCATTGATCTATATTCATATGTCGATCAAATTTATTAAGTGTTGATTATAGATTTTCATGGGCATCAGAGACCATTGAACAGTAGGTGGTCTTTATGCTGGTTTTGTTAACGTCAATTCGAGAAACAGATAATATAACGTGAATATATTTTTATTTTATTTCTTTTGATATCATTCCACATTGGCATATGATATATGTTATAACAGTATTTTATGAAACAATTTCCAATTAGTGAATATTGATTTAGTTAACTAATTAGTTAATAGGTGTAGGTTAACAACAAAATAATCTCATTAGCAATTTTTTTACTGTATAATTATTATTTTTATATGTACGTAAGTACATTATCTCAACCTATTTCGTCAGAATTGAGATCAGTTAAATTTATTCCTTACGGCTTTTAACGAAAATGTAAAAACAGTTTATTAATTACGAATTCTTCATTAAAATGCTTAGCTAAGGTCAAAGGTTAATCCGATGTACAAATCGATATTGTAATTTATGTGGCAATGTAAATCGAATGATCTTGGCCGTGTGGTATCGACCTAGAGTACGTGGATGTTGTAGTGGGCGACAAAATCTTAATTATATTAAGATAATAGGAATACTTATTCAATACCTAATATAAATATTATAATTTTTCGTTTCTATAATCCGTAAAATATTAAGAATTTGACGATCTTAGTGAAATAAAGATTCTGTCGCCTTTCTTTGGTTTTACCCATTTTGTAAGACCTTATATTTCGATTCCAGACGCCTCATCGCATCTATTGAAGCTTAATAAAAGAAATGTTAAACGCTGCTGTGTTCTATCTTCAAATACAGGAAGGATAAGTATTTATATTTCTTGCACCTACGATGCAGACAGTTTGTCAGTAATCGGTATCTATTTAAATATCTTCAAAGATAAGCTATAGACACATGTGCGTTTGTTCGGATCAATCGCATCACTGGCTTAGCACTAGATTGGCTCACTCTAGCGGATGTGTGTACACGGCTTTACAGTTCCGGTTTGAGGTAATTATTCCGCTCAATAACCAACGCTCGATACTGTATAAGTAATGTGCTTCGGTCATCTCAAATTCATATAAATGTTCAAAAAGATGTAACGAGTGCTACCGATATAGGAGAACAAAATGTTTTATAATTGCAGTTAATATTTTTTTAAACAATTATATAGGTGACTAGCTATACCCTGCGGTTTCACCCGCTTTTAAAAAGTAAAAAAATGCATATTTAAACATAAATGTCATCCCGCTCCCCCGCGACGGCGCGCCCATGCATGTAGAGCGCGCGATAATGGATTTTTTAAAAATTAATGTAGCCTGTTGTTACTTTACCTTCCTAAATGTTACGCCTTAGACCTTCAGCTATTTTTCAGTGAAAGTTCCGTTAAAATCGGTCCAGCCGTTTAGAAGATTACCTCAGCCAAACAGACAGACAGACAGAGAAAAAAAAAATGCATTTTTTTGAATTATTAATAACAATAAACTATAATAGTTATTAATAATAAATACAATATTTCTGGAAATAATTATGAATTCATCTCTTTGACGCATAATAAACCCATATTTTATTTTTTATATTTTCTTATTAATACGTACTACACGTATGATTTACATATTATTTATCTAAAATTCAATGTCAACATTGTACCTTTTTTGTAACTGATGAAATTATTTGAATGTCTTAAAAATATTTTACAACAATGAATTTCCGTTATTATTTAAATAATGCATTCTCGTTATTTAACTTTAACATGCATTTTTAGCTACAAACGTCTATATAAATAATCTTCTAGTTAAATAGTTTTTAATTTAGTATCTTCACTTTTCACTCTATTGTTTTCAAATATCTGATATTCTTTCTTGGTGAATATCAGCTGCGGAAAAATCCACTAATCTGGAGTATATATCGGTGTTTTATATAAAAAAAAACTCACAACATGTTTAATTTAATTCGAGTAACGTGTTTTAAAAATATATGCCAACATATAAAAAACACTCCTGACGTAATTTGTTTGTAAAGAATTACAGTATAAAAAGTTATTTTATTAGGACGATTAAATTTGTGCTTACAGACTAATAATTTACATTTATATAGCTATAAAATAAAAAATAGGTTGTTATCTAAAGTCATCAAATTCTCTCACCCAAATATCAGTAACATAAGTAAATGGATCTAGTGCAACTAGTTTATAAATATGTTCTAAGCTTATAAAATATTTACCTGCACTTTTACAAACGGTTTGAAAACCTGCAAAGGCGGAGTTACTCGACACGGAAGACGTACCGAAAGGTACATAAATGAAACCTGTGAGTTAGAATTCTTTGTTGACGAAGCTGTTGCAAAGCAACTGAAGAAGAGCGAAACTGTTGCAGAATAACTCAAAATGTTAACGAATTGTGTATAAACACGATATTTAAACATAAGTGATATCTGACTTTCGTATCGTGGCGCGTGCTGATGATTTTTTTCAAAATTAAAGTAGCCTATGTAACGCCTTAGACTTTCATTAATGGAGTTTTTAAAAATTAAAGTAGCCTGTTATTACGCTCAAGCGTAACAACAGGCTGGAGCTGTCACTGCCAGTGAAAGTTCCGTCAAAATTGGTCCAGCCGTTTAGAAATTTACCTTATTTTTGTTATAGGTATCATGTATTCTTGCATAGGCATTGAGTAAAAAATTGTTACTTCAAAATCACAAACAGAAACTCTAATTTTATTTAATTGTATAAATAGTTCAAAAGTGGGTAAATTTTAACAGCTAACAAACAAAACTAGAATAAAATACATATACCTACTTAAATAATATTGCATAAATTCCTAAATAATTAGGTATGGCACTCGGAACTGTCAAGTCGTTAAAAATGTTTCTTGTAAAAACGTAAAAACACATAACTAGATACAATAAATTATTTTTAACAAAAAATATAAATGACTTCTAAGTCACTACCAAGTAAAAAATAATTTTAATTAACTTAAATAAATGTTGGTTTAGTATACAGTTCTGAAGTAGTTGGTCATCATGGTGTTAATGAGTCACAAACATCCATCCAAAGTTACGCATTTATAAACTCGATAATAAAATTTACTTAAAAGGAAGTGGTTCTGTAATCTTTTTACTATCTTTAACGAAACTGTACCGTCGTTTCTAAAGACGAATTGAATACAGCTGTCGAATTGAACGCGCTGTCGGAACAACCGCGCACAATGCACGAATCACGTGAACGCTGGAACATGTCGACTGAATAGATACTGTGACGTGTTGTATCAGCTAAATATATCAAGGGATCGAAAGTAAACTAGAGGTGAAGTACATGCGTCCATTTATTTCGTAACTTAGTTTTTGTTATAACGTGGAAGCAGCGTTTATTTGCTTGCATGATTGTTTAATCATGCAGTCCACCTGATTTAAGTTATTACTGTCGCCCATTAACATCTGATCAACTCAAGATCAGATTCTTATCTGAGGCTGGCCACAGATACGTCGCCTCCCTTGAAGTCCAAAAACGCCTCGTATAATGTCCTATTTTCATCTCACTCTTCAAATCAGACCATCCTAGCGCTTAAAACTATGTAATACCTAAGACAAAATAAAAAAAATTGGCATGGTGGTACGATGCCGGCTAATCGAAATATTTTTTATCAAATAGAAAAGGCGTGATACAATGATACTTATTCCTGTTTTGTGTATATACTCATAGAAAATAGGAACAGTGAAGTTAATACATAACAAAATTTCAAAGACGAAGCGAATGTAACTCTCCAACCCAATGTGTTGCCGAAAGTTGAACATTGAGCCTCACAAAATGTACGAATCACGTGAACGCCGGAACTCGTCGTTTGAATGGACGCGCTTTGTCGTGCTGCATCAGCTCTACACATCGGTAGGGGATTGAAAGAAGACTGGAGAAGTAAACTTTTTATTGTGTTACCGAAGAGCTGTTAGAGACTGAAATGGCTAGCGTAGGCATCCTTTATTGATTTTCAGCTTGAATTAGCAAACGCACAAGCTTAAAGGGGTCACGCCAGTAATAGCTGTGCCGATGAAACCTCCTTGGTCGGATTATATTGGTGTTACTGCCATTAATTTATTTATATTTCCGCTAATTTCGCATCTTTAGAAATTCATTAATATCGGCTAAAATGACCAAAATTTTCAAGAAAATAAATTCCGTATTGTAAATACTATAACTTATTTTTTATCTTTCAACTTTAGATAACTTTTTACTGGTCATTTAAAGTTACGCGGCCGAGCTGCGCACTACGTTTTCGTCTTGTTATTGAACAGATTTAATTTAATTTAATTAGCCTTATATCATAATATCGTTAACATTTCTATAATGTAATTGTGTTTAGCCTTTTAAAATAGAATTTAAACTGATAATCACGACCTTTAGATGTGTATTACCTACTAAGGTACTTAATTTAAGGTGGCGTAAGGTTACCTTATTAATATAATATTCATACAAACGAGCGTATGACGAGAAGTTGAAGTATGTAATAGCAGTCTTGACGAACTGTACTTCCTGCCAAGGTTATGGTGTAACCTTGACAAGTAGTACAGACAAGACAAATTTAGACTATTATTTCTATTTTACTTAGTTTACGTACTCGTACCACAGTTTTCCATTAGCTCGGGTCATTAAGATGTAAGTAAACACATATTAGACAATGCACTTGGGGCCATTACTATTTGTTATGTTGAGTGAATTTAGTACCTACTTGTGAAAATCAGTTGAGTATTCTATTTATAGGTCTAAACAATAGGAATCATTGCCGTAAATAAGGCCAAGACCAGGTTAGAGTTATGACACGTCCTAATTTACTTGAATTTGTTATTTGGAGACTTTAGGGCTGTGTCTGACAGACGATTTTATTTATCTATAAAACCTGGGTTATTTTATTGTCTGTGTAAAAACGTAGATTATTTGGTACTATTATAATAAATTGACACAATTTTAACAAAACAAAATCACTCGAAAATCATATTCAAGCATCACTACAATTAAGTATGAAAAAGAGATATTTCCGAGAAACAATGTTGATTTCATCCCAATATCCGGAGTGTTAGAAGCTTTTGTCGGATGTAAGCAATTTAAGTGAAGGCAATCCTAGCCCGAGGCAAGATTATCCAAAAAATCTTTTGTGGACTAAAGATCTAATCTTCCAAGGTAAGGTTACTTATGTGGGCTGTGTAATCTCTACGAATATCCTAATTATTACAAATGGGAATGTCCGTTTATTTGTTTGTTTGTAACGCCTTCACGGGATAATGACACAACCGATCGTTATGAAATTTTGCACACATATTACCAGGGGTCTAAAAAAGGACATAGACTACCTTTTATCCCCAAAAGTGATACTACTCCCGAGGGATAGAAAAATAACTTTATACCTAAAATGTTCCTACTTTTATACCTACGGCCTCTTTGTGCGAATGAGCGCGAGCAAAGCTGCGGGTAAATACTAGTACTGACTAAAATTGGGTTTTTATGAAAGATCTACACAATGTTGGCATGCATCCATAAATGCTGTTAGGATGGCGCTTATGGCAGTAAAACATCGCAACATAAACAATCAAGTTGCGTCTGCCAAAATTTTGTCGGAAGTCAAGATCATCAACCGATGACCTTAAGTTCAAGGACCTATACAGTTATTCACGTTGCAGAATAATCTGCGTTAAGTTTGCAATACAAAGTCAGATGTATTGATTTTTAAATGCCTTCTAAAAATTCATTAATATTAGGGATATCGAAGAAATCTTTCGAATATCATTAATTTATATAAATCATGATGGTCAATTCTTGTAATTTTTTTCAAATGGAAAGTGAAAAATCACTAATGAATTTTATGGTATTTAATAAACAAATATTTTGATTTTTTAAGCAATCTAATATGTTCCTAACTTCAAATAAGTGTATAATTTTGAAAAAAAAAACAGAGGTGTCGTCTTTGTCGAGAATTCTGCCCTGGACACATAGCATGGAAAACTGAATTTCAAACCTCTATTGCATTATTGTATGAAAATATTGTACATACTATACTATATGAATTCATGGAAGAAATCAGCATTGATCATACTTGGTTTCAGGAAGGACAGTAAAGGGCAGTTCACGGTCCTCGACAATGACCGAGTCAGGAAGTTTCAAAAAAATAACTCATTATTTTGTGTTATCAATTAACATTGTTTCATTGTACTCGTGCGATATTAAAGTTCAAAGAGTTAACGTGGGCGAAGACTGACGAACTACGGGAAATACGTACGATTAAAAATTTAAAAAATATTGAACCCTTTTCGCTTTGTACAAAAAAAATAGCATACGAACATATTCTTAGTCGATTCTACATGCATTTAAGATCAATAAGATTCCGACGATGTATCAAGATAATTTGAACCATTGTTCTCAAGTTTTAACAACTGAACTAAAATGGCAATGGCATAGTGCCGTATAGTGGTGATCTGGAAAAGCAACATTCCCGCTTTTCTTGTGGTTGTCGTAAGGGGCGACTAACCTACCAAATCTAGAAGATAGGCGACTAATCCAGAAGACCAAATCTAGACCGTAGACAGCAGGATCTTCGAGCGTCATATGTTGATATTTTACAGAAAGACGCTGCTGAATGGGTGGTGGCATACGGCTCTATCGTGCCTATTGCCAAAATTCCCATTAGAGGAGGCTTAGAGGTCATCAAGGCACATCAAACAAGTTGATGAATGGATGGGTAGAATGGCAACAATGGGGATGGATGGCTCAATACGTTTGTTATAACACGGAATGAATATATGAATAAATTAATAAAAATACCCAATGAAGCTCAAGGTTTTCGTAAATCACGTTAACGAATGCGGTAAAATGTAATTATAGCAATCATCTATTAATGATCATTTTACAATGACTTTATTTTTTAGCATTGTGAATATTTATCAAAGGTACCCCCAAAAATTATTGAATGTAAAAAGATTATACCTACAAACCAAAAAATTATTGAATGTAAAAAGATTATACAAACTAGACATAGGTATATGTTTTTGAATTAATTTATACAAGTAAATAAAATTTAAAGTCTCTGTTTATGATTTGAAAATAACAACATTTTACTCAATGCATAGGTATAAAAGTCTATCTGCGTGTATGTCTGTCTATCTGTCTTTCTCTCTGTTTGGCTGAGATAATTTTCTACAGGGCTAGACGGGGCTTTCACTGGAAGATAGCTGAAGGTCTAAGGAATAACTTAATATACTTTAATTTTTGAAAAAAAAAATGCATTAGCGCGCGCTCGAGGTCGCCGTCGGATACGGGATAGCGTAATAACAGTTATGTTCAAATGTGTATTACTTTATACTTTTTAAACGCGAGTAAAACCGCGGGGATCAGCAAGTGTGCTTATAAAATCGTAATGGTATTATGTAATTTATAAAATATATTATAAAATTCTTTGTACTGGCAGTACAACTGGTTATAAATCATGTACATCTATAATTTCCTAAGCATAGTATAAATAATTATATTATGTAACAAATTATGGCATGATTAATTTACACATTGACGCACAAACTACAAAACAGATATATTTTTTAAAGTAATAAAATTCATAGTCGATGATTCAGTTAATATTTTTTTGATTCATTATAATTCTGACGTCAATTAAACACACCTTACGGGTTAATTAAGTTAAAATTGCATACCGAGATGAGGTTTCGCTTCCTCGTATAGCCTTTCTATAGGTCAGACATATCAGGAAGGATGGTGGTATGGAAAAACAATACAGACATTGCAATTGATAAGTACTTTAATTATGCCTTTTTTAAGTTAAAAGTAGTTTCGTTTAAAAAGGCATAAATCGACACCCTATACAACTTCCTGAGATACTCTTTAAAAAATTCTTAATGGTGTTGTATTTTTTGTGGAAAATACAGTGAATATAGACATTGTAAAATTTCTTTGTGACATTTCACATCTTATAATACGCATAATTAGCCATAAAACGCATTTCCTGGTAAATAGATATCCCGAAGGTTGTGGGATTCGAAAGAGTTTCAGTAGTAGCATTTAATTTAATAGTACCTATAGCAAAGCTTTTCCAGTCTTTCAAAGTGTAAATGAAATAATTATAAGTTACAAATTTATGAATATTCAGAATATTAATCGGTGTCAACTCGGTGCAAAGATATATATTGAGAATATTTTTGACAAGACATAAAAAAGCTAAAAATATTTTGACTAAGCATACGTGCGAATTGAGATGCAAATTTAAATAATATATTTAAATATTTAGCGCTGAACTAATTTCACTATTAAAACGAGTATAGTTGTAAATTATACCTGCTAAAAACTTGTGAATCTTTGCTCCTTAATTAATAAGAGTAGGCGGCATTATTTTGAAATATTTATTCAACTGACTGCAGAGATAAAATATTCCTATGGAAATCCGATTTGTTTTGTCAATGTTAAGGTTGTATTATTTGTGCATATTTGATCACTACGACGACTTTATTTTGCGTTTAGTTTTATGTTGATTGAACCTTGTGCGTATATTATATTTTATATTACGTCGAGGAGAGCTATGTATTTAATAACTAATTGTATAGTGAGAATAATTATAAATATTAGTAACTGTTAGTAAGGTTTTTGATTTTCATTTATAACATAAATTACAAAAACATTTATAACATTAATCAATTAAACAATAAATACAATAGGAGATACAATAACAGGAGAGTTGATTTAATAAAAGATTAAAAAACATAATATAAGTAATCATACATGTACCTACCTTTTTTTCCATAAGCGCCCTCTTTACAACATTTACATTTTTCGTCATACGTTTGACCATCCACGCCTAATAAAAAAATACATTGTAATCTTTAACACCATAAAAGAAGTATTCAATGTATACTATTAAATGCCCGTCAGAAGTCCGAAGTCGCAGAAGATTGTGTTATCATAATACACTTATGGGAAAGTTTCTACTGCCCTTCACGCTAAATTTTCTCACAGACCATCATCTCAAATGACCCGCAAAAGCAATTCGGGAGGTCCGGGGAACGAAAAGAAATATTTCTCGCCTCACGACTAGTAACAAACTGTTTACAACTTCTGAAACTTGCAATATGTTGTATGTATGAAGGAAATGGAATTGTGCGGTCAATATCGGGATTGAAAATCGGGGTTGGTAAATATTTGAGATAGTTTTTCGCTTAGGAACGTGGGTAACGAAAACTTTTAAATATTTATAGCGGTGAAGGCTCTCCTTATTTTAAACCGAAGGTAAATAAAAATAAACTTACCTAAATGTAATATTCGGAAATAGTGTGGAAGGCAGACTCACGAGGAGGTCTAGCTTAGTCCTCAGTGGTATCACTGTTAACCATGCATAAGTGACTAATTTCAAGTAAAAATTCAATGCTTATTTATTACAGATGCCCATTAGACGTTGTAACCATACAAAATAAGGTTAACTGAAACGTTCTGCCTTTCTGCTATAAATTCATAATAAATAATACGTTCAGACTTTGGCCCAATACCTATATTCTAGGTGGTACAACGATCCAAATAAGGATACGGCAGTATTTCACAGCTCTCAACGAGCCTATTGGCAAGTTTTGTACTTTATACACACTCACATAACTAATGAACAAAGTTTTCTCTCGAACCTTTACCTCTAATGTTTGAGTTAGGCCGGCGGTCGGCCATCCAGCTGTTATTAATGTGCGTGGCAAATACTAACGTGTGGTACACGTAAATCAATTGTTGTGATTAATAGGGCTTGGGAACTGCAACTTAAATATACTAGTAGTAGCGTTAGCTGTCACTATACGTAAGAGTTTCGGATTCGAATCCGACAGACAGACATAAATGGTTAAGATTTTCGTTCTGAGTATTCTGAATATTGCTACTCATAATACGAGTTTATGGAATAGGTTTGGATAAGATAAATAATGCATTTTCAAAATCCTTTTTACTGCTATTACTTTTACTTTCAGTACTAAATCATTAATTCATTCTTTAAGACTTAACCTATCTTTAGTGACGTGTAAGTTTTTATTACAGATAATTATGTTAGTACCCTAAGTTATACTAGCTAGTACACTAAGTCAGTTACCCCATCCGAAACAGGTAGATTATAATATTAGTAAGTAAAGTATGAATATTTGAAAGAGCTATCCTTCAGGAAAAAGTAACCTAAAGTAAATTGGTGTAAGTTTACGTGGACTACCACAAGTTAAGCCGTATGATTGGTGGTGTTGCGTAAAATAACGACCTACTTTTTGAATTCATTGGCTGAGTTCAAGGTATCGTCTAAATAGAGAGAAAGGCATGAAACTGTAACGATTACAGTTACGGAGTTAAACTACAAATCTTCTTTCTTCATCTATACAAATAAATAAAATTGAAGTGTCTGTTTGTGATAGTGAAAGTATACACGATACCTATAACGAAAATGCAATTGAAAAAAATTGTCTGTCAGTCTGTTTTTTGTCTGTCTGTCTGTTTGGCTGAGCTATTCTTCTAAACGGCCGCACCGATTTCAACGGGACTTTCACTGGAAGATAGCTGAAGGTCTAAAGCGTAACATAGGCTACTTTAATTTTTGAAAAATCCATTAGCGCACGCTCCATGCGCACGCGCGGTCGTCGCGGGAGAGCGGAATGACGTTCATGTTTAAATACGCATTATTTATTACTTTTGAAACGCGGGTAAGCCTAGTTGCCTACGCCAGTTGTTAGTATAAAAATGCTACTATTTTGATAGAAATAAATGTCTTCAAGTCTCTATAACCTCTAGTTTGAGGCAGTGACGTCTATCTGACGCATATTTATAAACAATATTGCTACAGGTTTTTGAAGCATGAGGATATATGTATAACATTTTTAACATTTAAAATGTTGTAGTATTTCTTTTATGGTAAGTATGCATATTTAGTAAAATGTATGGCACTATATTCTTCGAATATAACATTTCGGTTTGGCGCGAGTCAAGTAGAAACGACGTAAGCCGCGGACGGAACGCGAAAGCCGCACCTCTTCGCTTACCTGCGGCATTAACAGCGATGATAGTTCGTGTGAGCACGCTGGTCTGTTATGCATATTATTTCTCTAAAAATCATTTCAAGGCCTCAATTAAGGCTGTGGACACCAGAAAATATCCACGTATACTTTTGCATCCCTATATTGAAATTGTTGTGGTATGCCCGTCATGCCCACAACGGTAGATTCGCCCATGCGATGCCTCACGTCGCTTCTGTCTTGCCGGCTATATACGACCTCTGAATCTGACTTCTGACATGTATAACTGGTTTCTATAAATTTGCATAAAATCCTAAACATATTATTAGTACTACTTTAGTTTCACCCTCTTTTTATGTAATTTTGACATAATAATGTGTTTGTATAATGACGATCATTAAGTATTTCAAATGATTGCTGCAAATTGAAAAAAATCTAGACGCAATAAACAAGAAGTATTTTTAGGCATATGCCCTACCTAAATATTTTTATTAACTCCTCGTCATTGGTCGTATTCGTTCACTTTAAATTCGGATATCGTTAATTCGATTTAATTTTGTCTTCAGAAGTACACATATTGGAAGGTCATAAAAATATTTATAATATTATAATGGAGAAGGTTAACATTTCGAAACAAAAATATACCTATGTGTTATTATCAATATAGTAATGCTATAATTATTATTCAAGGAAGTTTATGAACGATGAGTCTCTTAAGCAACGGAAACTGGTTTTTTCATTGAAATATTTTTATTGCTGAGGTAGTTCCGATGTTTTTATCAGTTTATATTTTAATTGGCCATCTGTGGACCATTGTTATAGTTAATTTGTAACTTTTTATTCCGGAAGGATCTTTAAAAGCGCATTGGATATTCATCAACATTGTCGAACATCATAACACCTCTTTATTGTTAAGAAGGTTTTTTCCAAAATTAAAGTAGCCTATGCAACGCCTTAAATATTCAGCTATCTTCCAGTAAAAGTCCCGTCAAAACCGGTCTAGCCGTTTAAAAAATTACATAGGCACTTCAATTTTATTTATTTTACCTATAGAAGATGCTATAACAGTTATAAATTATGTATGACACGTTGTTTATATCATCTCCACATTTTTGATCATATCAATAATTTTAATACTTGACTTCTAAAACAAACATTCGGCATATGGACAATATTGTGGTCTTGACTTTTAAATACCTACTCATTTAAATACGTATGACTAATTTGATATACCTCCTGTTTATAGTATTATATTCTCATGGTTTTAATCTACTTTAATTGTTAACGATAGATAGTAACGAAGATAGTTAACGTAGATTGAAAACAATTGAAGTGAAATTAAAAACCAAACCTTTTTTACGAGTAGGTACATGAAAAATCCATACCAATTCTAGTAGATATGCCATATTAGGTATATAAATGTATATATACATATATACACACATATATATAATAAATTATTACCTAATTATATATACTGTATATGTTATGGACCAAGTGAGTAATTGGTCATTATACATAATGCCCGGGCAGTTTGAATAATGCCCAATATGAG
>DWPV01005141.1:0-12770 GCA_018251915.1 Urbanus proteus proteus
CGGCGCTGAAGGCGCTGCAGGCGCAGGCGCGCGCGGAGCTGGAGGAGATCGAGAAGGTGCTGTACCTGGAGACGGCCACGAAGTGCATGGTGTGCGAGGAGCGGCCGCGCAGCGTGACGCTGGCGCCGTGCAACCACTACGTGCTGTGCGAGGGCTGCGCGGGCTCGGCGGACGAGTGCCCGTACTGCCAGACGCCGGTGCAGCGCCACCAGTAGCCGCCGCTCTCTCCCCGCGTTTCGTCTCAAAGATGTAAGGAAAGAAAGCACGCTCGCGTTCCGGATCTATGTATCGATGCGAATATAGATTAACTTGATATATTTTTGTATGTAAGTGAATGAAGCTTCACCGATGGCGAGTATCACTTTGTAACGGTAGGATATTTAGTCGTACAGAAAATAGTAAGACTTATTCGAATGTAAAATCTATTGACGAGCACGTTTGGGATTCTTGAAACTGTTGCTACATTTCAGTACCTCGTTTGTAAAAGTTAGTATTCTTTTCAAAATGTACCCTATTGTTACGATTCCGACTATATTAAATGTTTCATAACGAGTCTTATCTAAGCTGAATGAGGACGCCTATGACGCGACTGTTGAGTGTTCTACTGACGCATGTACTTCAGTAATTTAGTAACAGACTGTTACACCAAAGCTAAATGATATAATTATAAAAGACACAATGTTAAAATACAGATGATTACATTTTATATTTCTCTATTTATCATAAATATAACGTTTACTCAATATTTTTGGTAAAAATAAAAATATATATATTATTGTACGCATATATATTTAGTGCATGTTTAAACACAGTAGAGATTTTGATGTTGAAGTAATATGCTTTTGATGTTGACTAATTTACGTTTATTTAGATTCGTGTACTTGTGGCTCATTGCTTTCTGTCTGATAAATGAAGACTATTTATAGATATTTATGAGGTGTACATTACGCCGGCGTGCTTTCACCAACATTTCTGATTGACACACTACAGATACGTATTGATGTTGATGAAAGTGACGCGCATATAGAATTAGTGTTTGTAAACGATATTTGAGAATTTATTGAAGTGGTAGATTTAGTTTTATATTTGACATAAACTTTCATGTTCAGATTAGAATGTTGCATAAACTTAGTAACGATATGCATGTATGACCCAATTTAATCAGATGTTATTGATTGTTACTTTTTGCATTTTCTTAACAATAATAGTGGTAAGGAAAAGTGAATATTATCTCAACATTGCTTCCTCCGTTTGTTTACGAGCACAATGATTTTATGATCATGTTTTAGTCATTTTAGGACCAATCTAGATGTACTCTCTGGGTGGTCATTCCTCTAAGTATGTCTCCTGGACCCATACTGGAAAAACAAGATATATTGTGTTAAAATGACAAAAGTATGCTCAAGTTTCTTCTTGAGAAATGACGTATATGATCAGCTACTCATGTTTTTTTTGTAAAATAATTTGTGTTTGATAATTTTTGGAGCCATTTAAAACTGGGAGAATCAGTTTGCAACCACATGACTTCTTTTTGGGGATTTCACAGAATAAAAAAATGTAATGGAGGCAAACTTAGAGAGACAAGTCGGTTTTCTATTCGCCCCTTATTTATATTTTTATATGATGTAACGTCTCTGAAGTCGAAAGGGGCTATATTGTAAGCAAATTTAAAATCGCCATCATTTTTCCTCACTACAGATAAAATTACAGTTGCACATTGTTACTGAATGATGACGAAGAAAAAATCGTGTTCAAAGGAATTGCTTCTCAGCGCAAAGAAATTGAAAACTTTGATTGTTGTCTATGGTCGCTTTCATGGACTAGAGATTTTTAAATTAGAAACGACGGAATGTACCAGACGATTTATTTTTCTTTATTTTCTTTTGTTTATACACATGTTGTAGTGCATTTTACGTGTACATTCCTAGTAATCATTGCATTGATCATGACCTTATTTTCATTATTGGTGTAAATGAAAATATAATACCAAATGCATTTAGTATAAAACTTGTGTAACCATAAAATCATTTGGTGACTAGGCATCTTAGTCGGATTATCGCGACCTCTTGATCCTAAGATGATTAGAAGACAATTACATTACACTGTATGTAATATCCTTCGATTGAATAATAGTTGCGCCAAAAACTATAAATTTTTAACATTATATTTGACAAAAATATTAGTGTTGGCTCTTTTAGTAATATAAATTATCTTTCATATTTATCTTCCAAGCTGTCTTAGAAGGAGGAGCAGACCTAATATTTACATGAACCCAAATAGATATCGGTTGAAGCGAATTAAAGTATTTGACGATTTCGTGTGTTTTCTGAAGTTCAGTAAATGTTTTATACACGACAGTTTTGAGTGATGAGGGGGGTGATTTGGGTGTACGTTTTTTAGTTATTTTGACGTTTGAGAGAAAATATTGTAATTAATAATGGTATTCGGATTAAATTTGTCAAGTGTCGGCATTTTGGTCGATAGTATGTAGAGAGAGCTGTAACTGTTTCGAGCAATGTATGCCATCGAAAAAATACATTTTGAAATATTGAACAATCTAATAATAACTATTACTACGCATACACAATTAATTTAGGTATGAGGAACTCTAATTTTTTCAATTTTACTACATTTAAAGATATTAATATTTATATATTTTGAAGATAAAAATCTTAAAATGTTTTGTATCGGTATATTATAATAGTAATAACAAATTTAACTTAGATTTATATGACATAGTGTTAAGTAGTGTTTTCAAATTGTAATGGACATATTTTAAGAGTGTAGTTGCAAGCGTCGTGCATTGTAATCTGAAGCAATATGACCACAGCCGCCTTTTACTCAATAATAATCAGAATATATAGTCTATATAGTGGGGGCTTCCGTCGCGAATATACTCGAGAAGCATCTATACTATATTTATTTTAATAGTTTGGTCTAATTGCAAATGACAACATTTGCGTATCTTATCCTACCTAATGTATTAAAACTTGTATACGTTTATTTTTATAAAATTATTACACGTTTAAACTCTTATTGTGTATTAAAATGGTTATGAGAAACGACGGTCGCCCTCCGAAAGTACATGTCAACACAGCACATTTTGCGTTGGTATGATTAATGTAAGAGAGCAATTGTTTCAGAATGGCTATTGAATGTATTCGTATTATAACGTGTATTACGATTGTGAGGCAATGGAAGCAACAACTTGCGTGACATCAATGACCACACTTTTTGGAATTTACTACCTTAATTAATCGTGTGTACCATCCTCGCAAATATACAGACTTGAAAAATATTATATTTTATGACATCGTAAAAATATTATACATGTTATATTTTTTTAACTTAATTCTCCAAGAATATTATGAAAGTTGTAATATTTGTGGACAGAAATGATGATAGAATTACGTGTGATAAATATAATTACAACAAATACCCATATTGTATAGCGAGATGCCGTATTAAATCTCCAACAGGTGTGGTACAGGCCTAAATTGTCACAAATTAAGAGTGGATAGTGTGAGTTGGTTAAGTCTCAAAAAGTATTTATTGGAAATGATTGTATAGTAGTGTGTGTAATACAAAATGTCCTGTGTGGCCATCGCCTATAGTAGCTTGCTAGTGTTTGTAATTCTAATTATTTAAAATTTAGATGTGTATTAGAGTCACACTTATTTTTATATAGAATCTTTATCACATGGAGAGTACTTGCAACTAATAAATTTATTGACAAAATCATATTATTTATGCGAATAATATTGGATTATATTATGATTATGAATAGAATCAGAATATGCGAGCACTTTTATTTTCATAAGTGATGAGATTAGATTGTTTGGAATATAATTGATTTGTATTTGTATTATCGTAATTTATTGAATTATTGTCGAACATATCAGGGAAAAATATAGTTATTTTTATTTATTTCTTTTGTTTAGGGGTGCAGCAGTGGAAGCATAAAATAACATGAATCTTCTTTCTATAATTGTCTATGGAATTGATAACATTGTTCATTTAGTTTTATTAAATTGCCCTCCTTTCTGACATAGTCGGGTAATTACTATATTTATGCAGATATAGGATATAATTTTCTTGCAAACATAATTTAGTTGAAAAGTCTATTCAAATACAATGGTATTCTATCTTATATTTCCAATAATATAGTAAATCTATTTTGTAAATCAAAATTCCTTAAGCCACGAGCGTGTCTCATCACTGCTTTTTCCGTGTTGACGGCAGTTTCATACAGAATATTGGACAGATTCCCGCGGTATCACTCGCGTTAAAAAAGTAAAACATATCTGAACAAAGGTAGCACCTCGCTATATTACGCCTTAGAACTTCAGCTATATTCCAGTGAAAGTCCCGTCAAAATTGGGCCAGCCCTTTTAGAAGATTACCTCAGCGAAACAGACAGACAATTCTTTTAAATTGCATTTTTGTTATAGGTTTTCGTGTATACTTTCATAAGCATTGAGTAAAAAAATGTTAGTTCGATATCACAGATACTTCAATTTTATTTATTTGCATAGATGGTGTTTAATTCGCTTTCCACTGCTGACAACTAGCCACTTGACATCACTTTGGATAAAAGTGCAACTCACCGAGTCATTATTTATTAAATTTAAATATATAGAATGCAGGTATTAGTTTGTCTGTTTGTATTGAATCGACAGGCGCGATGTGGTTCTTGTTGTTGTTTTATGATGATTATTATTATATTTGTTTTAAGCAATTATTTTACGCTATAAAATCCATTTTGCAGTTTGCATTTTATGTTATTGTTTACGTAAGGACCAATTTTGTTTATATGATTGAAGTTTGTTGCGTACGCATAATAATCCCTTTTTTATATATTTTTAATATAATTTTTTCAATTATTTAATCTTAGGTAGGTAGGTCCAACAAATTCTTTCAAATTTATTATTGTTAATTAGACATAGCTAAATGTTATAGTAGAAACCAATTCGCGTTCACACTCGCATAAGATCAAATAAATTATGTTTTTCGATTTTTATATTTATTACTATGCATTCAAGCTTTTATTACTATCATAGTAGGTATTTTATAACAAATAATTTTCAAATCCATGTGATACAACATGTAACAGAGACGTGAACATTATAATTACTCTAGGTAGGTAGGTTTAATAAATTTTAAATTCCATTCAATAAATATGTGTTTTATTTCACTTCCTTGTCCAGTCATCCTTTTTTTAAATTTTGCACTAAAGATTTAATATAACATTTAAATCTATATGTACTGCACAATAATAAAAGTTAAAATCGGTAAACGTGTACAATAATATAATTTCTATCATATTTCTTATTTTTTTCCAATATACTTAATATGGATGGTACCTAAAAAATATTTCCTCTTGTAACTTTGTATTGGCAAAAATTACTAGACTGGATTTAATTTAGACGCGGAGCAAGCGACAACGGGCAGATCAGTCTACTTTTATGTCATGCTTAATTTGTTATCTAATAATAATTTAGCAAACCATATATCGAGGCCAAAATTATATTCGTGCCGGTGCATTTAGTGAGGACGTACGCAGCGGATCCCGGAGAAGTTTATTTGTTTTACATACATTTAATGATATTTCTACTACATTCGGAAATAAAACACATGTGTTATTTTATATATTTTAATATAAATAAAAGTTACAATATTGCATTGTTTGAAAGTGTTAAAAAGTAAAATAATATAATTATGACAATAAAACATATATAACAAAATTACCGATCCACATTGTCAACATTGTGTTCTAAAATGTAACTGATCTTAAACGCGTCTGTTTTAACGTCCGCGAAAGGAAATATATTTACCTTCAGGTACCAGCAAGTACGAACGCATAACTAAAAACCAGAATCTACCAGAATGTAAATTATACATACATCAAGTATTTCATGCATAATGCTATCCAAAATGACAGCTTGTGTATGTTTTTCTTAACACAGAATGAGAAAGGGAAAACAGTCATTTTGAATTGCAATCTACAAAGAAACAAGTAATGATAAAATCATAAACCTTCTTAAAACAACATGTACAATCTGTTTCCACTTACTAATAATAAAGCTGCTACTATTTGAATTTACAGGACGGAGGTTGATTGGATCGGTCGAAACAATAAGCTGCCAATTAATATAAGCATTAAGGGTAAAGTAAAAGTAATGTTGGTGTGAAAACATGTTACTTTGGCCTAAGAAAAACAACTACAATAATCCTTTGAAATATTGCAACATTATTTGTACACTTTGGTTGTGGTTACGTAATTATTCTTAGCTCCAGGTGCTTGTGCATATACATTTCCAATAAAGATATATAGAAATACATTTGATAAAATACATCAAATTAGCTAGCATTTTGTAAAATAATGAGCAATGTCATAACTAACGATCAGAGGTCTGATGTGCAAGTTGGAATTTCTTGATAATGGAGGTTTATTTTTTGTATTTGTGTAATTGAACTAATAACCAGAAGTTATACTACAAAAATACATGCTCTGATTAACAAGAATGATCAGACTAACAAAGACGATTTTAAAAACTTCAGACTAAGAAAAAATTATCTGACCTCTAATTTAAAACTAATATAATAATAGGTATTTCTGAGTAAGAAGAAAATTTGATAACATTTCTTAATTGCCGTCTTCGTACATTATCGTGTCCTAATTGTAAACAATTGTATGATTGTTAATTAAATGCAAATAAAATGTACTTAACACTAATTAATACAGTATAATGATATCATTTTCAGATCATGATTTAAAATGAGTATAAAATTGCAATACATTTTAAAACTAAGGACTAAAATATTTTTATTAATAAAAGTTATCTAATTTATAATAAGCTTTGTATAATCGTGAATGATAGATCAAATCAACAAAACAAAACTATAAACCGCATTTAGCACGAAAACCGTAAATATTCTGGAAAGTCTAAATGATATATAAGAATTCTACGTTAATATGTAATCTTTTGAAACACCTGTGCATGCTATGAATTAAATCAAAATACATTTTACATAAAAATCAAAGGTCAAAAAGTGTTCTTATAAAACCCTGGATAGTAAATATGGCATAATACACGAAGTAAATCTCATAAGTGCATTAGAAAGAAAACAAACTTGCAAGATACACACATGGATTTACAATTTATTATGATTTTGAATTATCATTCACCATAACAAAACATGTGATCGTTATTATCTCGATCTTACAAAGTAATTACATACACGATACATAAATTGCATTTCATTTGGCTTTAGAATTTATTAGAGAGCTAATTATTTATTATAATATGCGTTAATATCATAATATAAATAAGATTTATTATGCTACGTCAGATTGCTTTAGACTCATGTTTGGATATGATATATAACTATAAAAGAGGTAATCTTGATAAATAAAAGTTATATGAACACACTTCCAGTGGAAATTTAAGCATGCTACGACTACAGACGAAAGAACAAATATTTTTTAAATAGTTTGCGACTACTTGAAAAAAATATTAAAACAAAATATAGGTATTTGGATAAGGTTAAAAGTGCCAGGCCTCGTTAGTTTTATAACAGAATCAATAACCAAAATTCTCTAAAAAAAATCTTAGGCAACCTCACGCTTACATATACATAGTAATAAATAATTTATTATAATTATAAAGATAATAATATAGGTATACTATAATCTCTGATGTTGTATTTCATACCGCAATAAATATAATCCTAGCCTAAATTAACCCTAACTAAAGCTTAACGCCATGGTGACGTCGTACACGTACGTCGGCGACAGTCGAACGTAAAATGCAGATTCCACTTAAAGATATTTATTACTCTAGGCTCTACAATCATCACACATAATAGAAGCCCACAAATGTGATACAATATAAATTATATAAAGAAAAGTATAATAAATATAATTAAAAAAGGGGTAGATAGGTTCAGTGGCGGCGCGAGATCTAAATTTTGCGAAGCCGTTTGCCCATGCGCCGCCAGATTTGACGGCGAAAAAAAACGTCAACCTCCGGGGTGCGAGGCCGCCCTCGTCGCGAGGCCGTGGGCGGGCGCCCGCACGCGCCGCCTATGTGTAGGTTAGATGTGACTTCGTAGCCAGAGTAAACATCATGGCCAGTATTAAATAATACCTTTTACGGAATAGCCAGTTACTTTTTTAAAAATTTCATTTATTTGAAAAGGTTTTAAACGGTTTTATTTAGTTTGCTCTATTCTTTATTTTTTCGTCAAACCTAATAGTTGATTTTTTAAATAACATTTGATCACCCTTTTGTTACTCAAGAAAAGTAGATGGGAATTAGAATATTTTATTTTAAATTATGAGAAAAAGAAACATAAAATATAATGTATTAAAGCAATACTAATTATGTATTGCACTCAGCTGTTAATTTGAATAAAGCATAATTATTAATTCCTAGTTAAAAAATCTTAAACAGGTGCGTATATTTCCAAGTGCAGACACTACAAATTAACAGGCACTTTTATATTACGACAACTTATACGTAAATTATAATACGCGTATTATCCTAAACCCTAAATGTATGAATTATAATGATGGACAGTATTAGGCAGTTCTGTTCGTCCTATATTGTAACAGTTCATTCATTCTACTATTGTTGTGTTATTTGTAATTATGAATACTCTTCCAATTTAATTAAACCAATGTAAAGTAGTTTACTATGAGAAGCCACGTGCAGTAAAATATGATTGATACTATTCCATATATGTAATAATGCCTTTTGGTGTTATGCAAATTATTTGTAAAAAAATTTAGAACATAATAGAGAGCTCACAAGGCAAATATAAAGTTATACTGGGCTTACTTTATAGGCCGTTCAAATATGTAAATTTAATAATAAAATAATCAAGCCTTTTGCTTTTGTTGTAGAGTATGATAAATAATACTAGCATTGAAAGCTATAATGAGCTAAAATATTCGATTCTATTTAAGAAGCTATCATTTAAATAATAATTCAATAATTAGTTTTGGTCTGTTATTATAAGATAAGGTATAAGACCTCATTCTCGAAGACAGCGTACAGGAGTTCTCGTAGATAGTTTACAACGTAGCGTATACGCTCCATATTGATAGAGCGCGTTAACGTTTTGTTTACAAATTGCACTCATGGGACAACACTAATCCGCTACAACGCTATTGTTGTACACGCTACCTTCGGGAACGGATGTCCGCCGCTACACTGCTGCCGTACGTTGACTTCGAGAATACGGTACCAAATATTTGAGCCCGAAGCATATTCAAACTTAATACTATCTATGTCAACTATAATAAAAAATCAAAAACAAATATGATTTTAAATATAATAAATTAATCTCAGCGTTGAAATTGCTTATTTAAAAAAGTGCTAATAAACATAAATCGTAAGCATGAGTGAGTGCACTTATGCTATTTTAGCGGTTTATTTAATGGGTACCCTAGCCCAAAGTTCTATGTATATTGCTTCAGTCTCAGCCGAATATAATTATTTCTTGGGTAGTGTTAAAAACTCTAAAATGTCAACTATAATAACAATAATGCATAAATTTATTGTTACGTATATGTTTCTCTCGATGTATTATAAATAACTAAAAATGTGAAAATCAAAAAGCTCCGCTAAAACCCTCGATATGTCTAAAATAAAAAAGACACTGTTTTATTCATTGTTCAAAATCTTAATATTGATTTTGGATTCAATAGGAAATAAAGACCGGAACTTTTAATTAAGGAATGATTGTTTTATCCTTCAATAATGAGGTAGGTAGAATGAACAAAAGGGTCTTTTTAAAATGCAAATGAAATGATATCTTTTGACCAATGAGTTTTTAAATTGACACACCTGTTTTTGTAAATGAAAGCTTATCTATAATTAAAAAAATTAAACGAAAGTTCGTGTGCGTATTTGCTATAAAATTTTATAAATTACATAAGTTTCTTTAGTATCTGTTGGTAATAAATTTTAGAATAAGAAATTATGGGTGCTATTGGGTGAAAAGATATGAAAGCTATAAGCGGTGGGAGGATAAATAACGAACTTAATCAAGAAAAGAGTGGTCATTAACACTCTTATAACTAAAGAAATCACACTTCATACATCATCTGTCACACATAAAAAGCACATTAGCTGACAAAAACAAATTATAACTGGTGATAATAAAATTGATAAAATAATAAAATTGCAGAAACATTGACATGATGAAGACATTTTTCTGATTGCTTTCCTTAAAAAACTAGCATTCATGTAAAAAAAGAAGAAAAAATAGGTGGCACAAATATAAAAACGACTTCGAAATAAAAAAAAAACCAATAAAAATTTGAAATACGAACACTTTCAAACGACATAACAAACCACAATAATCTTACGTATCTATGCGCTGTCGTTGTTTAAAAAGTGCACTTAACATGAGGTACTAATAATTCCACGCGTGAGGTTTCATTCATATCAACAGACAGTGAACGTGCCAAACACGAGTCGTGACAGACAAATTTATATTTCTATACAATTTAAAAGGACCAGCTCATGTTACAATAGGTACTTTAATACACATTGCATAGGAATATATCAATATTTTGTCTGTCCCGTTACGTGCCTGATACACTCTTTGTCTGTAGACGTAAATTACCCATTATTCTATATTCACTGTCAATAGCTTAACATTAATCTCAATGAAATATTACACCTTATCCCTATTTATTTACTGTTCATTTCCGATCTAAGCTACGTGGTCGATTAAATCATTGATAACATCTATTCGAGTACTATAGTCTTATATAATGAGCTCAATTTTAAGGCAATCTTAGGCAAATCAAATACAAGTCGTATTATCGACGTAACAGTTGTAGCTTGCTAGTTGTAAGCGTCCTTACAATCTAGTAGAATTGTCATCATCGCTTATTCTATAACTATATATTTCCTTTAACGATAAAGGTATCGCTTTCTGTAATTTTATTCGAATCAGAATTGTTTTCTTTTGAGGCGATTAGTAATAATAATGAGTTCGTAAAGCCATTCATTACTAATTCTACCATTTGCATCACATTGTCTAAAACATGTTGGGACACACTTTTAAAGGGTTCGTAGAAGCGTGGATGCGCGCTATCATCTAAAAAATAGGTATAAAGTTCGTCACTCGCCTATTTAAAAAGTGCTGCCCTGGGCGTGAATAGTTTTGCCACTCAGAAAATTCATGTCATCCAATGTATCGTTTTGCTGTTCCCTAAAATGTGCCGCGAATCAGATCATAAACTGAGGCGTTAGCCAACAGACCCAAGGGCTGGTATGTATTGTCGTAACCCCCATAAAATATTGAATGATATTAATAACATAATTTCGGTATAATACAAGGTTAATTTCTGTAACTTTCGCGTCAGTAGCGGTTTCAAACGTTACGACCTACGGACGCAGTAGCTTACGATCTCTTTACCTAAACACGGTGTAGCCAGTCCAAACGCGGTCATTCTGTGTCTAGTAGTCTGTACTACGTGTCTCGACCGGTATGAGAGATATCTTAGATTAGGTAGTCAGAAGATATTGGTAAGAGGTATCCCACCTTAGTTTAGGTTGACAGATGAAGGTCCCTCGTGAGCTAAGCTACGTTTTAGCTACATCCGTGCCAGCCTCGTACCGCAGCCCAGTCCTCAGCTACAAGTTAGTCGTCCCAGCCCGTACTCCTTTAACAAGCCAGACTTCCAGACAGTCAGTCAAAGCTCCAGCTACATCGGCGCCAGCTGTTCTCTGTCCCGCAGGTGTCCAGGTGTCCGGGGCGCGTCAGACGGAGGTGCCGACGTGGCGGATACGCGCCAGCTGGTCTTTGACCTGGCCCGAGGTCCCGCAGGTCAGACGGAGGTGCCGACGTGGCGGATACGCGCCAGCTGGTCTCTGACCTAGCCCGAGGTCCCGCGCATCAGACGGAGGTGCCGACGTGGCGGTCGGCGTCGAGCGAGACGTCCTCGGGGCTGGCGAGGTCGGCGCGCAGGCGCACGCCGCGCCCCGTCAGCGTCCAGCGGCACGCCGCGCGCTCCGTGCGCGGAGATATCCTGCAACAAACGTCGTTTAACGATCACACGTGATTCCATTATGATAGCAAAGGCTTCTATCTTGACCCAATTTTAAGTGCAGTATATTTATTTTTGTGAAATTTGGAGACCTCAGTCAGAAGATTCAAACACGAGAATGTCCACCAAACTTTAATCATGGTAAATCTTACTAATATTATAAAAGTTCTGTTATATTCTGAGTTTGTGAGAATGGATGGATGGGTGTTTGTTACTCTATAACTTTAGAACAGCTAAACGGATCTGAATGAAATTTGGCACAGAAATAGAACATGATTTGAAATAACATATAGGCTACTTTAATTTTTGAAAAAAGCATTAGCGCGCGCGCCACACGCTTGCAGCCGCCGTCGCGGAAGAGTGGGGAAGAATGTTGATATGTAATCCTTTTTATTTTTTTGACGCGGGTGAAACTGCAGGGATCAGTTAGTAATAAATAAATAAATCAATATGAAAGTATATTATTTCCACTGTTGTTTGAAGCGATGCCTTATATAAGTTGGTGTACTAATTTAGAGGACAGTAAAGTCATCATAACAATAAGACGCATTTAAATCTGACCTGCATCGAATTTTCCCCACATTACAATTACATAGAAAGATTTTATCGAGAATATAATATAAAATCTAATGCAAATTGTCGTATGATCCAGGCGTGTGTACCTGCAGAGCTGGTCGGCGTCGGGGTCTCGCGGCGGCGA
>DWPV01005142.1:0-12769 GCA_018251915.1 Urbanus proteus proteus
GTCTGTTTGTGAGTTCAAAATAACAATTTTTTACTCAATGCATATAAAAGTATTCAGGATACCTATAACGAAAATGCAATTAAAAATATATCTGTCTGTCTGTTTGGCTGAGCTAATCTTCTAAACGGCTGGACCGATTATGACGGAATTTTTACTGAAAGAAAGCTGAAAGTCTAAGGCGTAACATAGGTTAGTTTAATTTTTGAAAAATCCATTAGCGCGTGCTCCACGCGCATGCGCGCGACGTCGTGGGAGCGGGGATGACATTTATGTTTAAATATGTATCCTCTTTTACTTTTTAAGCGCGGGTGAAACCGCGGGGATTAGCTAGTATTAACATATGATTAGGTGCCGAAAGCACTACCGGTATATCTATTTCTACCTAAAGGCTTGTTAGCAAAACTTATAGTAATTTTAGACGACATTGTAATCACTAAAACAAATTTGAATTTCATTTATAAGTGTGGACTGCAACTATAAACCTAAGCGGAAATGTAAATAAAACAAAATACAACATAAATTACGCATGAACACCAATTACCTTGGTCGTCTATTTAGCACCTACATCGATTCATAATACAAACTGTGGTAATAATGATTCTTTATATGGCACTGATACCCTCACACAGATATAATAAGGGCGCTAAGAGAACTAGTTAGCGACTGACAACGAAACACTGCGGTTACCTATACAGGAACTATGTATCTGAATGCCTGTGCTATGTGTTTGATTACTAAGTATTTGCAGATATTTATAGCTAATGCACACTTTTTTATGTAGAAACCCGAAGTATTGTGGGTAAAAGTCAAGCAGCTTGAAAAGAGTGACATCTTTTAGCATTGTTTTCATAAAATTCTGTATTCCGTAATAAATTCCTATTCTTAGTTAAGTGTAGTAAATCACAAACATAGGTAAGATAGAGTTTTTAACAAAGATTAAAAGTTATGTACGTGTATACCTATTCAGTTATACGCTTCATTGCTGTTACTGTGAGCAAAATTTAGTAATTACACCAAATTAATCTTTAGGTACGATTGTACCAAACAATAAACTGAAATTTTTATACGCCGTCATACGGCGTAAAATTTTGCCTCAAATTATCCTCAAATTAACAGATATGTATATTTTGTCATCCATTTTTTTCTTATGATATATACCACACATTATTAATTCGTTTTATTTATTTTTTACAGTTCGAGCGGGATACCACTATGACTGTAGTTACGAATCCAGCGCGCAGTGCGACGGATGAACCGGTAGAAGAAGAGAGACGAGATGATGAGATAGAGGCAGATCCAACACCTGCTGAAGAAGAACTTACCAGTATAGTCCAGGATCATATGCGTTTATACGACAATGAAAGGCAAAGTGATATAATTTTTGTTGCTGGAATAAACGGTGACACTTGGCGCTACCCTGGACACCGTCGCGTCCTCGCTGCCACTAGCCCTGTGTTTGCAGCTTTATTGGCAGCCAAAACCGACGTTATCGTTGTCGATTACGTCGACCGTAGAGGCTTCGAACAACTACTAAGATATCACTACTGTGAACCGACGCAATTAAATTCTGTCGTCACAGCTCGGTGTGCGCTGGATGCTGCCTACAAATTCTTGTGTCCGCCCTTAGCAGAGCGTTGTGCTCGTCGCCTTGACGAATTGTTGGATGCAGGGATAGCGCTTGAAATACTTCGCGATTTACGGTATCTCTGTGCGAGGTTACCTGGAGCGGCTTCTGCTCCTCCACTACCCGCCCTCACGAATGACCATGCGGCTCGTGCATTAGCGCAGTGCTCACGTTGGTGCGATTCTCTCGCTCACAACGCATTGCTCGTTCTTGACGAGCATGCCGACGAAGCCCTTACTGATGAAAGACTCGAGGAACTTTCTTACGAGGATCTAGCCCTCATAGTGCGTCGCGATACGTTACGGGTGTCGAGTGAGCTCGTAATAGCAGAGGCTTTATTTAGATGGAGTACTTCAGTATGTAAACGTTCTAAGCGTGAATTAACTCCGACTAACAAACGTGCTGCGCTCGGTGGTTTATCGTACTGTCCTCGGTACTTACTCTTACAAGGAGAAGATTTGGATCGCGCTTTGAGTCTGGAGTTACTTGAACCAATGGAGCGTGCGTTAGTGTTGGCACGAGCTCGAAAGTTGTCGGCCCCGATTCCAGTGGGTGCTGATCAAGAGGCTTTGTTGCGTCATTGGGCCCGCCCGCGACCAACGAATGCAGCTGCGCTCCCGGTGCATCTCAGCTCGCGTTCCTTACCTCCAGTTGAGGAGGAGCCCGTACCCACTAAGTTATGTGCACGTAAACGTAGACGTCCGAAACAACCTTGCTTTGAGCCGGACGACAAAAACCAGAAAAAAGGATGTTGTGCATGTTTTGGTGAAGGGTTACTCAGAGCCCTTATTTGTTTATTTGACTAAGCAGACAGGAAATATGGAAGACAACGAGTGTTTTAGTATGAGAACTGTTATTCGTATAGAGTTTAAGACCAGGATAGAAGAATAGATAGGTAATGTCATGTTTATTGGAAATTGGAAGTGACTTAAATGCAAAATGGATGTATTTGAATTTTTTCCTCTTATATTGTTAAAATTTGTTTTGGATTTTTTGTGTTATTATCTTAACTTTTCAAAAATATTTAGGTACTTAATTGGAAATATTTGCAAGATCTAGATAAACGAATATAATTTGAGAGCCTAAAATTATGACAATTGTATCGTAATTGAAAATCTAGGAGAAATGAGTGTAAGAAAATGTTGATTAGAAAATGTTATTGTAATGGAGGTTCAAGAGTTGGTTTTGAATGATACGGCGTTGATTGCTCGATATTTTTTATTATACAATCTTTATTCGCAAGATTGCAGCTAAATGTTATTTCTAATTATTTCAGTGTTGTAGCTTAGTTGCAGGGCCGGATCTTTTAGGCAAGACAAGCAAGTGTCCAAAACGGCAAAAATTAAAATGAGGGGCGACAAAATTGGGGGCGATTGAATGTTTCCTTGATCTGTTTGTATAAACGGTGCACTAAAAAGTCCTTTAGAGTGCTTCATGAGCAGTGGCTCATGAAGTAAATTGTCATTGTTACGGTCACTAAAGATTATGTTTGCCCGAAGGTAAATAGATCAGGCCCTACTTAGTTGATGTTAGATATTTCGTGGCTGAGCTGCTTAAAGTATTATCCTTAGAATTATATTCAATTTAATCTCAAATATTGTGATACGTCTCTTCTTATATAACCGACTGGCTTATAATCGAATAATTTCAATGGATTTATGAAAATCGTCACTATGACGTGTCAAATTGTCTAACAATTTGTGTTTCTTTATATTTAGTCCAATGGCTGGTTGGTGCACAAACGTTTTAAAGCGTAGGCATAAGCATTTATTTTAATTGTTGTATTTTAGATTATGTTGCATTTATTAAGTTTATGTTTGTAAACATGTTGAATATACCAACAATGGGAACAATTCCCTAGTAGGCGAATTAGTGGGATTTTTACACTAAGTAATATAATTTTAATATTTTACTAGTCGTATTTTAAGTACATGCTTAATGTTATACAGTTTAAGTAGCATTCAATAATGTAGGAAATTTATTGTAGTTTAGCTTTCTTTTCATGTTCCATTGACTCATGTGTTCAATGTCAATTTCCGCTAATACCTAATTGTAATTTTACTAACTTAATTTTTGACTGTGCCATAATATTGTATGTCGTTTTATTATCAACAGTATTTAGGATAATATAATTTCTTTTTTATATAGGAACCATTGAGATATATGTACTGAAGTACTAGAGAAGACAATTCAATGCACTGTAGTGCCTCACTCAACTGAGGTTCATGAGCCTCAACACGTTCAGTCGCTCATTTGCCGCATGCGGCTATTGACCGTTAGCACTTTCGAAGTTATTTAATCGAAGCTACGGTTTAGAAAATTATAAAATGCTTTTGAACGTGCTGAGATACTGTAGTAATAATTTAAAAAATCGATAAAGTTCACAAATTAACTTTTCATCAGTAATTTACTAGATTTCATTAAATTTGAAAATTTATGCAAAAAATAATAATTATCCCGCGCCATTTTCTCTTCATACTCTATATGCGGATGACCTCATTAAGTATTGCAGCAAATCTAGCGCTGCAGTTTCAAAGGATACGTTAGACAGTATTAGTATTGTTTCAGTGCTGCAGCAGCTTTAAGGTACAATACTAAAAATGGAAGACGATTTTTATTTAAATTAGCTTCTCTAGTACTTTAGTACATATATCCCAATGATAGAAACTAAACTTATTGTAATTACCTACTGTCTTTTACTCGTACATGATAATCTAAATGTGAATAAAATGAGACTAAATATTTTCATAAAATTCCTTATTCTACAAAGATTTCTGAACACAACTTTAAAATTTCTATTGGCATTATCTACATAAATGTGAATACATAAGTTTATACATAATTTAGAGATTTAAGCTAATAATTGGTCTACAATTCTTGATTGACTTAGTACTGTACACTCGTACCTACAAAATGTACTTTCTCAAAAAAAAACTCTAACAAATTCCTTAATCCATTTGAAGAAGTATGCTTAAGATCTAAGATCTACTTAATACAAAATTTAAAAGAAATGTATTAAATGTTTTATCTATTCGACTATTTGTGTCTTTATGTGTATTATTCGTGTAGCGTTCAGAACGATTACCTAAATGATGAGAAATCACTTGCATTAAATGTAATAAATAAATGTTATTCATGTGTTCGGCTCTGAGCTGCATTTATGTAACCATCCGATTCTGAATGAAATAAATATGATGTTTAAAAACGTTTTTGTTGTCGAATTATTTCACATAATACCTACGAGTACATTGTAGTGTAAGTTAATGTAACTTAGGGCAATCTTGCTTACGAAATACAAGGATTACATATGTACGAGTATATTGCAGGGACACCGGAGCAGTATATGCCTATACTAACAAGTTGCATCGATATTTATCTGGTTAATATGAATGAGTTTATAATTTTTGGAAACCCTATGGAAACCCTTTAGTCAACCGCAGCAGCATCGACCCCAGAAGTACGCTGCTAACTCTAAGGGTTAAGTTACTACTGTCTACTTTTAAACTTACTTTGCACTTACAATTTAATCATATATCTAAATATTGAAAACAATTTATTTATCACAAAAAGATGAATATAAATAGTAACTGCTTAAAACAGATAGACTGATGAAAATAGCTTTTTCTTTCATATTTTGTTAATTGCTTTGATATCCAGTTAATAGCAAAGAACTGATTTAAGAAGCAGTATCTTGAGTTATATCGCAGATCTCTTTCTCTTCGAATATAGGAGCAGTAGAACGGAACGAACCTCTCCGTGACCAGAGGCTGTAAGCTTCAGCTCCCGCGGTGAACGCTTCTAATTTATCCACTTTTCCTGCTATTCCTGTTAATGTATTCTCAGCGATATGTAAGTCATCCCGTAGCAAGATCACAGTGTTCTGCAATTCTATCATCGAATCAATCTTGGAATGGATTTTGTCGAATTTGTCTTTAATCGTTTCACGCGTTCGTTGCATCTCATCCACCTGATTGTTTATCCGTGAAGTTATTTCACGTTTTAGTTCTTTGAATTTTCTATCGAACGTATTATCTTCTTTGCTGTCACGCCGTTTCCTTTCTCCGGTGTTGGTGGACAATGTCCTATACTTGTATCCAGAACTCCGAGATGTATAGCAATTTTTATTAAATCCTCCTGACATCACTTTTCTGTATACACTTAAGAATCACTTCTTAAGTTATTCTCAATATGATTCTTGGTTAACTCTACATCTTTGCTATTAACACTGTCATAAGATTTATAATATTTATTTACATTATTTGGTGTTTATACTTTACACTTTTTTAATTTATACGTAACGGTCAATATGACATTTTATTACATTATTGACGTCAACGTCTGCGTTATGACCGACATTCAAGACGACATTATCTATTAATGTTACAAGTATTATAATTTATGATGTAAAAACTTAACTTAACACAATTTCCTGGGAAAAAAAAATATTAGAAAAAATATTTAGTACTTACGATTAACACTTGTTTGCAAAAAAAATTAATACAAAAGGCGCTACATAATATTTCTAGTAAGTAATAATCTAGAATTATTACATATCAGACGCAGTTGATAAATGGTCTAAATGGTTTTTCATTGAAAAATTAAGGCCTTTAAAACATTCGATTAATTAAGAGCTTAATTTCCTTTTTAAATGATCTAGAGTATGTGTGTGTAGCTGTATTTACAGATTATTTTTGGTAGAATAAACCATGCCAGGTGAAAATACCAACTCGATTACTTGAAGATGGCCTAACTTATCTTTCTCCCTCTACAAGAAGCGCCTGGTAGCAGGACTGTAATGAAATAAAGAATAAAAATCAAATAGGTATGCTTTATTATATTAAGGTAATCCAAAACTAATGAACAATATGACAAGATAAAATGGTATGACCCAGTATTATACGAAGCTTGAAGCGAAGTTCTTGTTCATTATGCTGAACAATGTAGGCCTTGGTTTAAAGTAATACAGAAGCCACTTCAGTTCCACCATTATCTACTATGGGGAGATATGAACATAATAATTACACTTAAGACACTGTAGCGCTACCTAGCGGTGTTTGTTAGTACTACGACGTAGTGAGCAGTGCTATGTACGTGACCAAACGAAATTGAACAAGCAACGTTGTGTGTAATTTAAAGAACGGCCAATAGAGGGCACTGATATCGTTAGAATACCATGGGAAGTATACAAAAGTAGTGATTCAAGAATAATAAAATTACAAATTAATTATATCTTTTAAATAAGTTAAGCAATAATTGTGATACAAAAATATCATACAAATACATTTGAACTATTATATATTTTTAAAAGTGGCCGGTAGAGCTTGGCCAACTCAACCCAAACTAAGTTAGGAAAAGTATAAAGCCACGTAAAAGTATATAAGCCAGCAATCCTAGATACCTCATATGTTACATGTTGTGTGCATATCTACGTGTAATAAATAATGATTAATTGACAATATTATCTATTAGTGTACCTAATACGTGAAACTCGACACAAAGTTGCTAATTCATATGTAACAATCAAATCATAACAATAATCTTGAGTTAATTGAAGAGACATAACTGAAACCCAAAAAAGCATTAAATGTTCAACGTGGCGTTAAGACCCAAAAAATAGATTCTTCAACAGACACAATCCACAAACCACTTGAGAATGCAATTGAAAAAGGCGCCTAAAAACAATAATTCAGGCTCATATTTGAATTGACAATAGATAAGAAAAGATTTACTTTTTTTTTGTGACAATTGTGTAGTTAACAAAGGGATCCAGCAGGTTCGGTGTGTTATTGTTCCGAAGTAAATTTACTTTTGATGAAGTGCAAAAGTCGGTGTCAGTCTTTTGACACATTTAAAGGTTTTTTGTCGATTTGCCGTTTAAACGTGAATGCGGGCTGTGGAGCGTTTGGCACACATGGGCCCAACATGTCCATTGTGCTTTGTGAACTGATCCTAATGAATGTTGGTGAGAACACTCCTTATAATGTTTCTTTTTCACTGTTATAAATAACATTTTTCAAATGATTTCTCACGGTGATATTTTACAGTAATCTTGGAGGTTGTATACTGAACTTTTTAATGATGAAACGATATATTTAAAAGTAACCTTAATGTAGGTTTGTATTATATTGTTTTCTGGTCTTAATTCTTCATAAGTAAGATTCAGCTCTCGCCTTTGTTTTATTTGTGAATCAAATTTAATCCTTTAACTTAACTTTAGCTTTCAATTGAATTCTCTACATTTATATGCACCTCATCATTCCATAATTATGGTACGACTGACTTATTTAGGAAAATATTATGTTAGCCCTTGGAAGTGGTAATGCATCTACGATCGGTTTAGGGTAGAACCTCTTTTTATTAATTTAAAATAAAGAAATAAGTAAATATTAAGTTATTAACATTCCTGGATGGCACTGACCAGTTGCCACCAGGTAGACTGCATGCTCGCTTGCTTCTACAATATTTTTAAAATACATATAAATTAGGGGTTCTAAGTATCAGCCAGATACATAGATATAACATGCAAGTTTTTAAATTAAAACATATTTTTACAATATAGCAACGTACATTTAAAATGAATGTGAATACAAAGCAAATATGCTTAATAAAAATTAAATTACGTTACTACTAGTGTAGCTGATACTAAATCCGTACACAACTAATTATTTTTGTAGCATGCCATTGTGAAAAGGCACACCCACTAAGTCGCGACAATAAATTTAAGAGATTGCCCGATACCGGGAATACTGCAGGTAGATGCGTACTCCACTACATAATAGAACCACTCAAATTTCTATTCAGGGCTATTTATTGCTATGTTCAATAGCCAACTCATTTTTGTAATCTTTTCAAACTTAAGCGCCACCTTACTGTTCGCTACAATACTCGCTCTTTTTGTTTCTAGAGTTCCGCGACAAAATTAGAAAACGGTACACTTTATTTTTTTTTGAGATATTGCTCTATGCTTTAAAAACAATGTGAAAGATATAATTTCTACTTAATAAAATAAGTAAGTTATAGAAATGGATTTTAGAAAATTTTACATAACTAAATTTGTATCAATCTCTACGTTTAAAACAAATAAATGTTAATATTATCAGTACCATTATATAAAATGAATAAAAATATATTACACAAATACATTAATAGTTACAGGCCACTTATTATAAAAGTTCGACTCACGCTTGCCCGATTTTTTTATTCAAAACGTAATTTTGTAGTAAGATTTCGTTTAAACAGGTTCGAGGTAGTCGGCACGGTTGGCGTCACAGGTATATTTTAAGGTGTCCCCAAAAGGTTTTCCCAAATAAGATACTCGAGTGTTATGCATATTAACAAGTATTTAATTCTCGATAGCGGCCTTGTGCCGGATTATACGTTATACCACACAACAATATAGCATACAATTATATATAGCGTGTAAAGGAAATTAATATATCGTGTTACAAATTATGTAAATATTTTTTGGTTTTATACTTTTCCTTGTAAATTTATATGTAATTTCGTATTGTGAATACGAATCACTTATTTGTATGAATTTTTAGTCTCGAACAGCAATATTTTTGTTGTAAAGGTGAGGTTCGAAAAATATAGAGTCGTACATATCTGGGTGCCGTTTCAACACAGGTATGCGAGGTAGTTTAGCATGAATATGTGACAAATTCAAATACATTATTTACATAATTCTTACATCCTAATTATTATAAATGCGAAAGTCAGTTTGTTTGTTTATTTGTTATTTGTTTGTAACGCCTTCACGCTTTAACTACTCAACCGATCGTTATGAAATTTGCACATACATTGCTAGGGGCCCAGAATAGGACATAGAATACCTTTCATCCCGAAAAAAGATGCTTTTTCTGAGGAATAGAAAAGTAACTTTTATACCTACAACTTCTTTGATACTTAGAGCTTCTCTGTGCGAATGTACACGATTAGCGCGAGCGAAGCCGCGGGCAAAAACTAGTATTTTTTAATTATACTTTCTTAGGCGCGATGAGAAACCTCAGTAAATTTAACATGCGTGTGTATATCGTCACCCGAAAACGACAGGTCCAATGATCCGTCTTTATTGTGAACCCCTTATAATACTTATACATAAAGGATTATAATTACAGCTTAAATATATTTTTTCCAATTTTATGTTACAAATTAATAAATAACACGAACTGATTCTTACCTACTGACTGACTGAAACAGTCGGTAATGATTGTATGTATTTTCAATATGATATTAATATTACATATATTATGCATGTTCTATGAATATAATAAGTTTATTTTTAACAACGCCAAAGTAATACTCGTAACATGTGTAACCGAACCGAATTCCACAGCGTTACTACAAATAGTTTTTTCCTAGATTAACGAGTTACTACGACTACTAAGCGCGTTTGTTTTTATAGTGGAAGATATCAGTTTTCTCCGTCGCATTGCCTACCAAAATTCCAAGATAGTAATTCAACACCTCTTGGTCGTAGAATGGGAAAAAATGTAAATAATGTGGATGGTGGGCCCCATGTTTTTTGTCGACGGACCGTTTCGTGTTGATCAGTTGTTGGCGTCGTGTTTGCGGGCCATGGACACCAGTAAAGTGGTTTCTTTGTTGCTTTTATTCCTTATTACGATACTAGGACCCGAGGTTAAAACCTGATGATGTATTTAAAGATACTTTAAAGGCAGACTTTTCCGTGATGCTACTGCGATCGCGAGAACACCCAAATATTGTTGGAGTTGCTACGTATTCTGTTTTTATGGATTGCTTTTTAATGTATCACAGGAAATTACAGGTATTAATTCTATGGGTTTCTTAATTGAAATTGCATCCCTAAATAAATTGCCTGAGTCCTAACTCTTGCTCTATTAGGAGCTACATAAGCTGTCCTTAACAAGAATAAACAGCATTTGTTACCTTTATTATGATAAAAATAAACATGTGTTCCTTTCGTGTGCTATACACAGAACACGCATTTTAGTTACGGCTAACGACTGTCCTATATTTGTTATTAATCGCCTTGGCGTAGATGTTCAAACGAACGGGCAATACAAAAAGTTTATTACTTTGCTTCATGGATCTATTCCTCTTTTTCATTAAGAAATATTTCGGTCCGATTCAAGAATTTTTGCTTGACTAGTCGACGGCTTAAGCCTCTCACACTTCAATGGTCCGGCGGCGTCATTTAGTCACATAAAAAGAAACAAAACAATAACAATATATCGTCCGTGTGGCGCCATTACTTTTAGGAACTCTCTATCTATTCAAATAGATACTTTAAATAGCTTATCATTTGTAAAAATATGCTGTCTCTACAAAGATTAGACAACAAATCGTCTATGAAATGAAAAGGGCCTTTAGTTACCTTAACCTTTAACAACATTTAGGTTAATAACAAAACATTCGTTCATAAATCTTTCGTAAGCTTCTTTGTATTTAAAAGTGAAATTACTTAAAAGCTTTATAGCTTCTTGATAAGGTCGCACGGGTAGTTTCCATAACAAAAGACGTCATTACGATCCACCAAGATTCAATTCCAAGAGGTGATATCGTAGTCGAAGAGCGCGTTCGTAAAAAGAGAAACAAAACAGGGGAGCTCCGAATAGGAGGCGCGGTGGAAGAGCGGACAATGAGCGACGTTAATTCCTGCCCTAAAAGCTCTAATTGGTCGTTTTTCTTCGGCCAGGAGGACGGACGGCGGACGAGCAAAAAGTGAGGCCGTCGCGGAATGCGCCCGGTTGAATAACCAGCCGTCTGTGCCGACATTACTAACTATATATAAACAGGGAGCTCGCGTTGCGTAAAAATACGTTATACGAACGTACCATATCGTCGTGATTTATTTTTCGTGCCACCGTGCGCACTTTCAAACGGAGTGTGCTTATTTACGTTGCTGCTCGTTTGTTTTTTCTTGGATTATCGGAGCTGCGCCAAGAATGTCGAAATCATTCAGCCCGGTAAGTGGGCAGAGGAATTTGCCATTCATATCGCCGATGCCGACGGAATAACAACTCGGATTTTAGGACGGCGACGGTTTCAGCAATCATTTAAGAGCGAAAATAGCGCAGGTCAAACACTGCAGTGATTTGTGATCGACTAGTGATGCGAATAGGAACATTATGTTAAGAATGAGCGGCTCTATGCCAAGATCAAGATTTCAAGAGATTCTTGCGTTTAATTCATGATTATGTAATTTTTTCATGAATAGGGGTCAATTACAAATGCGTTGCTACTCCTGAAGACTAAGATGGCATGCCTCATGCTTATCTGAAGTTCGCACGCTTCCAACGATACGCATGAACTGCTTCAAGCTAGAAAAAGGTATGGCCGTGGCACCTCCCGAACCATATTTTTTATTACATGTGAGTAGCAAACGAGCTTGCAGTCCTGATGGTAAGTGGCGACTGCCGCTCATGGACCTTTGTAATCAACCCCAGACATGATCACGGTTATATCTGGGGTTGACCACAGATGCATTGCTACCCATGAGGACTGAGATGGAACTGAGGTGAGTCTGTCTCTCTGACCACACCTTTCAAGCCAGAACACAGCAGTCCTTAACACTGCCGTTATAAGGCAGGAACACTGTTTCTACTACTGTACTTTGATACTAAGAATGTCTGAGTATTTAGCAAATAAAATTGTTTTCACATTACCAAATGACATACTTGTAGGTTTGAGTTTACTGGATGCAGACGAATTATGCATAGGATAAATATTTCTTAGCTGAATCAGCTACTTACTCATATCAATTGCACCATAATATGAGGAAAGTCTTATGAAATAAATATTGTTTAAATAAAAGTAAAATTTTTAGGAAGAGAGCAATCTAGTACCTATTTGGAAAAATTGTAACAAATTAATTTACGTTCTTGTTTATAGATACGATAAAAATAATTTAAGTATGGGTTTCTTTAAATATCAATATTATCAATTATGATTATATATTCCATATGATACTTGATTTCTTAGGCAAAAGGTCCGTGTTCAAATTCAAAAGTATTTATGTGCTTGTTTAAAAGATAAATTCATGATGTCATGGTCCTACTTCACGTGCTATTGTATAAGTCAAAGGTATGTAACGTCTACCAATTCATATTTGTATGTCTTTTCTATCTGACTAAAATCCAACCATCTTTAAAATAGAGACAT
>DWPV01005143.1:0-12769 GCA_018251915.1 Urbanus proteus proteus
ATTTTGAAATCACAAGCAAACACTTCAATTTTATTTATTTGTATAGATTGCAAATGTCTTCGTGTTAATTAGGGCAAGTCAACATTGTAACAATTCTAGCATCCAGCCTCATCCGTTACTCATATCTTACAATCTACCGAGAAAAATCACTGTAAAACTAAATCTATACTAAATATGTTTGTTTCTTTATCTGTTTGAACGCGCTAATCTCAAGAACTACTGTGAAGTTCGAATATAAAAAAGAAAACATTTCTATGTTGAATAGTCCATTTATTGCGAAATGCTATAGGCTATATAAGATCATGCTATCGGAGGAGTTAATAGGGGTGGAACAGCAAAAATATGTCAAAAACGGGAATGTTTAATAATGTATACCCCTTTTTATTTCTTTTACTCGGGTTAAACTGCGGATCTTATAGTCAAGAAATAAAACATTAATAAATACCAATGCAAGCAAAGTTAATCTTTACAAAATATAAAACGCAATTCCAAATATCGGAAATTACTTTTACCTACAATATGTTAAGCGATTGTAAAAACCGAACATATAAAAGAAATGTATTGAATGGAACAATTCTGAGTAGAATAGAATGCTCCAATTTTCGCATCTAAAGTTCCAATCAAAACCAATTGGAATATGAATGGCATGAAATCAAATTGCATACGAATATGAGTTTTCCACAGTGTTGAATAACATAAAACACAAATGACGAAAATTTGAAGTCGTTTCGAAGCAAGATGTGAAGTGGAAAGTTCTCTCAATGAAATTTATGGTCATAGGTACCCTATACGGAATGTTCGACAATCGTTAAGTAAGTATTAGAATCAGAAAATGTATAGCTGTGGCTGTATTGATATATCTATTGATAATGTAAATTATGTCATTGTATACCTATAGGTAGTATTGTAGTCACAGACACTAAAGAGTTCTATAATTGAATTTTGAGTTGATAGAATTTATTAACGGTATTTTTTGTCATTTTCAAAATTTGATTGAGAATAAACTTTTCGTTATGATGCAAAAGTACCATACAGGAAAGCACATTATTTGAAAGTATGGTTAGGTAAGTTGTTGTCTAAAAACCTAGGGAAAAAGAACAGTTTATTTGAAGCGAGAACATTAAAATTCCATCGCTCAATGTTTACCTATCACCGGTGGAACGTGTGGAAACATACGAATATTCTCGTACGATTTCCATATACCGATGGTATCAATTTATTTCCGATTCGATATACGGAAATGTAGTTCTACGAGTGCAACGAACTGCATCATCAGTTACCGTTCATGCGAGTACTGGATTCTTTTATTACGATTTTTATGAATCCGCATTTATGGTTTTACGTTTTTCCGTTGCCATTTCTATAGCACAAAAGCTATTACGTAGGTATTTTACCGGTTTTTCCTTTTGTATTATAAATCGTTCGGTATTACCTATGTATGGATTACGGCTGAACTGGCTTTGGTTTAACGATTTTGTTCATTACAACATATGAGTAAAGTGCTTATGTTCTAAGTTATAACGTATAAGTTAAAAAACATAAAACAATTCAACAGTTTTAACGGTTTCTATGACATCATATTCAGATTATCTACAGTGGATAGAACCGTTAATAATAATTAGGGTATATGGATGAAATCCAGAACCTTCCTATTACATCGACATGTTTTATTCGGAGATTTTTTTAAATGAAAATTACTATTGACAAATTGCTCCTTCCTTCAGCCTGTGATCGCCATCTAGCAATTATAAATTTATTTGTATTGTATTGAAATTTGTATTAAAATAATAGTGAATAAATAAGTGTGGGTACAGCTGAAATTCTATAAAACCACGTATAACAGTGGCAACATTTCGTAGTCCACGTCAGTTAAGGCTGTCACGTCAGCTGAATTTGTAAGCGAATGTCGCCAGTGACTGACATAACGCGACTACGAAATGCGTTGCAAAAGTTTCAGCTGGACGTTCAAATTAGGCTATGTAAACAGGGACCAACACAACATGTACCTCACTAAGTAGATTCTTAAATATTAGGTCAGCATTGTCCAACGACATTTACCGGCGCTTCTAAACAACTATGTTATAACATTAATAACGTACCTAAAACGATGTAATCATCTATGTATTACGTGTACTAAGTAAGTTAGGATTACAGTTTTCACTCAGAGGTTTTTACGTCATTTTTATTCAGGAATTATGACGACTATGTATCTTAATTGTAATCGTGATCTTCATTGTGATCGTGACTACGGCTAAAAAGAGATCGCAATCCATGTTCCACGATCCATTTAGACTTAGTTCAGACTTAGTTTAGCCTTAAAGTAACCATAAAGCGTAGCAATATATCGTATTTTCATTATGATCGCATGATAATGATTACAATCTATGGTCTACGTATTGCGTGGTAACCACGATCCATGCAACTGGATAAAGATTACCATCATTCCGCGCACTAATAAAATGTTAAAATTTTTGTATTTCGCAACTATATTTGCTTAATTGTATTAATATTATGTTACACGGAATAAAGTACGTACACTCGCTTGAAAAATGTTATCCGCAACACCTCATTAGAGCGGGCACACACTGATGTTTTATTCAGGGCGTAACTGCGAGCGGTCGAGCACAGATCGCAGGCAACAGGCTTCGTGCATGTAAAGCATAGAGTTATTATACTTAGAGAAGGGGAGCCAGCTTAAAATGTGTACATCGAAAAAAAGAGGAAGCAAATGAGTTAGCTACCTAATGTAATAAAGTGACTAGAGATAGATAAGTATAGGTTTGTCTAATTTTGTTAAGATATTGGTTTGTCATCTTCTCTCTTTTATTATTTGCTGGATACTCGCACTGACAGGCCGGCTATCGCTCTTCAACTCTGCGTATAATAACTCTATGATGTAAAGGGATTGGAATATCAAATTAAAAAGAAAAAATAAGACTGTAACTTTTGTTACTAACTACCTTTGTTATTATAGATTTTATTTCCTATGTTTCTCAACCACCTATTTGAAACTACATTGATTATATGTACGCTTCAGTTTCAAGCATTAATTCCGTATCATAAATAACTTCTGATATTCCTGATCGTGACTAAAATAAGATTAAGTTAAGTATTAAATGGAAATTTATCTTGTGCAAACGTTTTTCGGTACCTTCTTGCTTGAGTTATACGTGACTGAACTGATTTTGATAGGACTTTTCTGTAAACATAGAAGACCTTCAAAAAGTGCAATCTTTTGTTATTCTGAAATAAAATTATTTCAAAATAAAATCGATCGTGTTTCGAGATATTTCATAATGTCAACTGTAACTGCCTTTAGGTATATTAACTTAGAAAAAAAATTATGGTTACGTCAGTATACAAGTGTACCACGTAGAAGGTAAAAGTAGCATTCAATTTACCGTAAGTCCGTGCCAATATTAGATTAAATTCTTTCCGTAGACACTTTCACACAAGAAATGTAGGTAGGAAATTCTTTTACTAGCCAGACTTGAATTCTTACGTGGATGGTTGTGAACGACGAAAAATACAACACAATATTTTTATATACAATCTATACAAATAAATAAAATTGAAGTGTGTTCTCGTATTTGTAATTTCAAAATAACAACTTTTTACTCAATGCATATGAAAGTATAAACGACACCTATAACGAAAATGTAATAAAAAAATCTGTCTGTTTGGTTGAGGTAATCTTCTAAATGGCTGGACCGATTTTGACGGTATTTTGACTGGAAGATAGCTGAAGATCTAGGCATAGGCTTTAATTTTGGTAAAAGCATTAGCGCGTGCGCGACGCACTTGGGCCGCTATCGCGGAAGAGCGACTTTTTTTATGCGTGTGAGATCGCGGGTTCAGCTAGTGTAAATATAAAAATAAAATTTCTTTTTTACGTATTCAAACGAATTATAGAATTATAATTAAGGTTAGGTAAATAATATTCTAGCTAAAAAATCTTATTTGGAACAACTGGAAGGATTACTCACGAAACAATGTTTTAATGTAGGTAGTTGAGTATATGTAACGTATACAGTACAATTGTGTATACAATATCTATTTTACAATAATAATCATACTACATAATAATATCTACTATATAATGTATAATCCACTGGTTTTGTACCAGTAACCTAAATTGCTTTTTCTTTTAACATTTGAACGTTAAGAACATTTCTTCTAAAACCTTCAGTTGCACGCAGATATAAAATTAAATTACGTCTGCAAAGGATTTCAGAGCTAAAAATGTGAAGCAAAGCACCTTTATGAATTTCAAGGAATTTTAATTAAAACGATGCTTTAAAACACTACTAATAGACGCCTTATATTTTAAAGTGACCTGTTTCTTTTGTTGTGTAAAATTCATATTATAAAAAGCGTTGCTGTTTTCTGGTGTGACGGTCTTGTTAAGGACAAGATTTTTATCTTTTGGATTTTTCCAAGGCGTTTCAACAGTCGTCATTAAAAACAATGCATCTTTGTGATCTCAGTTAGGACTTTCGAATGTAGGTTTAATTCCATTGCATTGTTTGATATAAACTAGAACTGTAAAACATTATTTAAAAAATACAAAAACCGGCCATTTGTATACAATCTTTACCGAATCAAGTATTTAAAATACATAAATCCTCAGCTTCTGTCCGTATTTTAAACGTAAGATTGAAATATAATGGTTGCATAATTTTAAAACCGTTCTGCAACGAAGGTCGAATGTCCACTTTTCATAATCCACCCTGCTACTCACTAATTTTATTGTTTCGCCATCATTATTTGTTGAAGTGTAAAACTTGCAAGCAATATTCAAGGACTTGTTCTAATAGCTGAGAGTAGCGAGTAGCGATAAAATAAGTAATATTATGTATTTATTTTATTATGATACTGTAAAAGATATTTCATTAAAGTTATGACGATAGAGTTCATACAATAAATTGTTGTCAACTGTGTTTTTCATATTGAGCTTAAGTAAAAATAGAAACCGTGGCACCACGTCTGTGTTCTTCTGTGTGATCACGTAGAAATAACGTTGCATCTTGATATTTTCAATTCCCCCTTATTTTTGTACTATTAAAATATAAAATTTATATCATTTACGACTTAATTAAGTAAAAGAACAATGTAATAAAGATTGTACAAAAAATATTTAAATTATATTTCGATTACATGCATGTATTTGTCAAGATTAAGAACTTACAAGTGTTACAGTGGTAATCAGGACCGGGTCAGGCAACATTTATTTCATTAATTTCTCGAAAATAATTTAAAATGTATCGCTTATCGTCTAACCGCCTACGTTGAAACGACTTGTGAATTTGCGATGAAATACAACCACTTCATCTTCTCGCAACAATTCCATTCCATTTTTAAATTTGGAGACAAAACAGCAGCAGCTCTCCAGTTATTTCTACATTTACGTTCTGAAACATGTTTTTCGCTGAATGTTTTTCACCAAATTAAGCTCCATTTGAAGATTTATTTGATTACATTAATAATTGAATACTTCCTTCAAATCTATATTATGTAACTAGCAATTAAAACTTAGGGATATGATAACAATAATTATTTAAAAAATCCGTAATCGTAACAAAAGTTGCTCATTATTAGTAAAAAAAATTATAATGGCAATTCCGAAATAAATATTTGTCTAACTAATAAACTAGAGCACTTTACTTTGTATAGCTTAAGCTCTACGAAGACTAGTCGTAAGGCACATACACTTAGGTTATTTTGCACTGCGTACCTACGTAGGTTTACCTTTTTCTTAAGTACCTTAGTACAGAATTCAGGGCCAACCCATAACACGAAGCCTCGGCTATAAAATGTATTTGTGTCGAAAATATTTTTGTTCATTGTCATAAAGAACGCGGTTTGTGATGGCGGTACAGGGCTAACCGTAACTATTGCTAACCCTCATTTTTACTATAAAGGTGAGATTGAAATACAAATTTCATGTTCCTGTTTTTTTTGTAAGACTTGTTTTATTAAATGTTTTGGAAATACCTACTAATGTTATACGTTATGATTTTTTATAGTTGTTATAAATTTACATGATTTTTTACATGATTTACAGAATTCGTAAATATATTATGACATTTAGCACCCCAAAACGCTTATCTTTTAATTGTTATTGTCTCAAAAATCTGGTATGTTTATTAAAATATAAATTAAAGCAGGTAAACTTCGAGAGATTCTTTTAAAAATCAGGCTAATCTTTCCTACGTTCAGTTCAGAAAATCTTTAAGAGCATCAACAAACTGCAGAAAACAGAAAATCCTCGTTAAGCTCGAACGAGGTATTGAATTTTATAGATTACAAAACAACAAGTTTTCTTAGAAGGATGTTAATAGTTCGTACTAAGTGGTTTTCTTCGTTCTTCCTTGTCCGCACTGTTAAAGAGATTTCAATATTCCGTCGTGTGCTTTGTGTTTCTCGATTTCTACGAAATGCAGCTTCAGAAATGGGGACTTGAAAGAAAGATTTTTAATCTTGTTTCATCTTTGATCATATTATTCACTCTTTTTGAGACTATTTTTAATTTTAATAACGATTGACAATACAAACAATTCTTTCTCCGAGTGAAATCTTCTGAACGTTTTCTTAAATTTCTCGTACCTAACGATTTAAGATGAAGCTTATCGTTTACCTAAATAAAACGCATTACGATGAAAATAATATTTGAAAAGTGATAAATATTGAGTTTTAATTATTTGTATATGATGAACGTAGGACTTTAATAGCTGCTATCTATTTTTTATACCCGTATAAAGTCTGACAGGCCAAGGTTGTGGCAGCCTTTGAGCCTTGCCTGAGGGAATAGCTCTCTGCATAGCTGCACCTAAGAATCCTGAATAAAACATAGATAACGCAATGTTCTCAGCGTTACAGAGGTCCCACCGAGTAGTAGCGACCGCTACAAAAGACTACGTTATTCCCTGATAGCTGCTTGAATTATGGATTAGCTGGCAAGTATCCATCCGACTATTGGCCCTATCTTCATATTTCCTTTTTTATTTGATCTTGGAATTGTTGTTCAGTTACGCGATGTAAACATGTGGATAAAGATGATATTTTCGTAGTAACCAATACGCTATGATTCTTTGCGTTTGATCGGATTGTTGACTGTGTTTTCTTAACCAAATATTTATTTATGGATACGTCGATGTATGATTTAAATACTTGTTTTTTTTTTTAATTTTGATTTAAAATATCTCCATCCAGTTTTAATAAATAATAGGCCGTATAAATAAAAAGAGGCCGTAGGTATAAAAGTAGGCAGGTTGTAGGAAGAAAAGTAATTTTTATATCCCTCATATTTGGGATGAAAGGTACTCTATGTCCTATTCTGGACTCCTAGCGATGTGTGTGTAAAATTTCATAACAATCGGTTAAGTGATTAGGATAAATGCTACTATATATTTGCAGAATTTATGTGAACTAACAATTGTTTTTCTTTCTTCTTGCATAAAGATAAGAATACACAAGAAGATCCGACATTCGAGCTTTTTGTTTCGTATCTCCGCAATATCAAGATCAAAGCTCGTATGCGAAAGTTCAAAAGTTTATAGTTCCGTAACTTTCCCTTACGTATCGATCGTAAGGAGGTCAGGTTTTGAGAACCCAATTTGAAACAATACGGTCTTTGTTCCACACAATAACCCGGGATTTGCCGAGCTCAGTTTCAAGTTCCGATTATGGACATCGATTTTGCCACAAATATGTAAAACAATAGTTCATTGGCTTTGTTAAGGCTTTGTTCGGGAGATGATAGGGCAAAAGGCAAGGCCTGGCGCTCGATAAACCCCGTGATTCATTGCTTACTAATACGGCCGATTTATGGAAGCAAATGATATAATAACATTATCGTAAACCCACAGTCGTAAATTCGGCGCTCGTATTGTTGAACAGTATTGCAGTGATGTAAAATGTATGTCAATATATCTATTTAACTAAACAGTGTTTATTAATACAACACTGTTGTTGATATGGAAATTACATTTTCTGGTAGAAAGAAGTCAATAGGTACATCAACCATTGGTGTGAATGCTTGTCTTTTAAGTAACCCGTGTTTAATACCGCTTCTATGTGGTTTGAAGTGACAAAGTTTAGGAGAGACATTATCAAAACATTGATTTCGGATATAATTCTGTTTGAAGTTGGTGACAGATGCCCATGATTAGTAGTAACTAATTAACATCAGCTACACTGGTAGGTACAAAATTGATATTTTCTCCATTTCATAAAACTGAAAACTGAAGGTTTTGAGTAACCAGGTAATAAGTAGGTATTCATATTATTACTAAAAGCCCGTAGAGTCGTTATACAAATCAGTTTACCGCGTAAATCTCGAAACGCCGAGAGCTTTTAAGTCATAATGTCTAAAATGAAACAGGATAGAATTTCCAGCTCCAGAGATTACCTGCGTTGAATGTCTGCGACGTTCAAATGGAAAACTGCGAGCCGCAATCTTCGTCATGGCCTCGGAAGTGGGTGGTTCTGATTTTAGTGCAATATTCCTCCAGCGAGATATTCGAGAGATGCTCTTTGTTTGAACATTCTGGGAATATTCTGTCTATTATAATTATTGAGTTTATTCGGAAATTGGATGAAAATGAAGCGGTACGATTTATATGATTTAAATTAAATGAAATGACCGTTAAATATATTAATGATAGGAATTTAATTGTTATTTGGTTCATTAATCGGGTTATACAACGTTGTGCAACTGATGTACCTTTGTTTAACTAGTGTTTTGGAGTCCATTAAGTAAGTACCTAGTATACATAATAGTACATTTGTCTGTACCTAGGCAGTGATACGGCGCTATTAGACGACATACGCAAAGAGAATGGGAGCTTATATCTACTTCTTAATGTTGAAGGTTGCTTTTGAGTTGACATAATTAATGATGTAGGTGTATGTGACTGTAGTAATAACGATTAATGAAACAATAATGAAATCATTTCATTGCGACTCAATTTTATTAAAAAGATTGTGGTTCACCTTTGTGAACTGATAATAATTCGGACGTTGTCCGAATGTATATTATGAAGTAATAATTCCTGATAATAATTGTCCTTTTCAGGTTATTAATCAAACAGTAATTGGATAATCTCGTTTTAAACACAAATAAGTCGTTCTCTCCTTATTTTCTAAAATTGTATTCAATTCAAAATAATTTAATTGTTTCAAGTGCAACTGTAATTTGGATCGAACAGTGTTTAAAGAAAAGTGTAAAACTCAGTTTTCGTATCAAACTCACTTACGAAATATGGCTATAAATATAAATATTTAGTATCGTACTAAGAAACGAGATTTGATACTTTTGGAACTACTGGCAACTTGGTTCCCTGAGGTTTTGTAATTTTATTGCGCTCATGTACTACATGGAACTATGAGATATAAAACGTTCAGTTTGCTTGGTTTAAGAAACTTGTCATGGCCGGTACGTTTTTACTTCTGTGAACCTAAGAAATATGTAGGTAGTGTAAGTACTTATTTGATTAGTTAACAAGTATTAATTTTACTAAAATTTGGACGTCACATTCGTTAGCAACAAATGTTGTGTTCATTTATATGTCATCTTCTAAAGACTACAATTGTATCAATTAATTGTATCACGAAACCACAACCGAAGTCAAAGAAAGCCTTATCTGGAGCACATTAAATAAATCTATTGAATCTAAAAATAGTATTGAACGTAGCCATAGTTAATAATCTTTTTATACCTTTCAATTCATATCTACTACAATAATTGAGAACGGGTAGCTCAGTGGTATAATTAGACATTGCTATTCCGCCTCACAGACTGGTCGTATCTTTCAATTCGTAATAATCTAGCTTCTTGCTTCAGCTCGTAACTTCCAGTTCTTATTGCTCTAGTAGCTTCTTGCTGCTTCTTATTGACTATCAAATTACGGTTAACTTTTACATTCACGTATTGTTTGCATTTGAACGTTACTTTTGTATTTCAATATAGATTGCACCAACGATAAAACTTTTCAAGCCTTCTAGCTTTAATGACAGGCAATTGAATTATTATATCCAAAAAAAAGTGCGACTCTTGTTAAGATATTAGGCAAATTCTTCATTAGTATTCACCCCAAGGTACATTGTCTTTATATTTTAGTAGTATATTTAATACATCACTACATAGTATAAAACAAAGTCGCTTTATCTGACCCTATATCCCTATGTATGCTTAAATCTTTAAAACTATGCAACGGATTTTGATGCGTTGTTTTTAATAGATAGAGTGATTGAAGAGGAAGGTTTATATATAATACAACGCGTGCGAAGCCGCGGGCAAAAGCTAGTCATACATAAAATACACTTTTTTAACTGTTGAATACTGTATGATCCGTGTGTATATGGCGAATACAACTAATATCGGTAGCATTCGTGTCACAGTGAATATTAAAAACAAGAGTTACGAGTGGAAACGTTTTGCAGTGTAATATTGCAGTACAAAGTGAAAAGGTCATTGATGTAGGATCAACGGTCGACGGAGCGTGTGTTGAAACTGCTATTTTTTCGTAATATCGAGTATACTCACAGTGTACGTGTTATTTTACGAGATGGATTATATGAATTTACAATTATTCTGTTCGTAGCAATGGCGTACGTTCGTTCAGGGGTGGTGTATAATCTAGGTGTCTCACCCAGAGACATATTAAAATACTTTCAGCTAAGATGTGGATTTATACAAATTGCAAAAATATATATATTTACTAGAAATAACATTAATAAATATGGATGTTTATATGAAAAACACTTGTATCTATGACTATGTAATGAGAACACAAAAAAGCATAAAAGTACAGACAAGAAAAGTTAGAAGTATAGGTTGTCGCAAACATCTTCGAGTTTACACCATTACATCTTTCATAGTGTGTTTATCAATGATACTACTGATATACTTGTATTAATGAAAATAAAGTATTTTTGGGATGCGTTTTATATTACGTATCATATATGTTTGTTCGCTGAAACCCCTTAAAAGGTACCATTAAAGTTACACAAGTTAATGCAAATGAATCTAACAATATGGCGATAGTTTCTAAAATATGGTGGGTAGGGAAGTTCGTTGACCCCGGAATAGATTTATGAAGCTCAACTTCGAACGCGCAAGGAATAATTAATCGTTCCGCTTCAGGCGACCTGCCTTCAAATAGCAACCGACGATTACATTAATCCCGATTCAAACTTGTGAACCATGTTTACCGAGTTACTTTCAACTATATAGGTAATGTATATAAATAAAATTATATTGTCGGCGATTTCAAAATAACAACTTTTTACTCAATGCATATGAAAGTATACACTATTCCTATAACAAAAATTCAATTAAAAAATGTTGTCTATCTGTCGATCTGTCTGTCTGTTTGGCTGAGGTAATCCTCTAAATGGCTGGCCTGACTTCGATGGGACTTTCACTGGAAGACAGCTCATGATTTAAGGCGTTCATAGTGTTCTACTGGTTATTTGTAGGTAATTATTTGTATTGGGGGATCAAATATTATAATTCTTATTGATTGTTTTCTCTGATTTGTTTTTCGACAGTCTAAGTTCATATCTAAGACTCCTGAAGTACATCTGCAATTTCTTTAACAATTAATGATAAATTTCACGAGATGCTTGAGAATTTTTCACAACATAATTATGTTTGAACTTTATGCAGTTGGGTAACGTGATATACTAAAACCTAGACTCTATTTTACACAAGACTTTTCAGTGTACCAGCAGTGTAAAGCAAAGAGTTAAGTAAAGTATTAAAATATTTAAACAAGATTTAAATTAACACTCCACCAACACGCATTGGAGCAGCGTGGTGGAGTATGCTCCAAGCCTCTCTCAGTTGTGGAAGAAGATCCGTGCCCAGCAGTGGGACATAAAAAGGGTTGCGGCGACGACTCCTTTCATTATTAGGTTCGACACAAATCCATACATTGTAAAAGTGGACAAAAATCCAAACATTTCAGCCTCAGATTTGCGTTAACAAATGTAACGGATTAAGCGATGTAACAGAAATTTATTATAGCAGAAAACTTTTGTCTTCACAACACCGTTTGCCCTTCGTAATCTTAGGCGACGGCTGTCCTCTGAAAAGGTTTCATGTTTCTATTTTGTATTCTCGAGTTCTTTGCAGATGTCTCATTAAAACTTTAATTACCCCTTTAGGAAAGTATTTCAAACGACGCCTGCGTTTTCTAATAAACACTGCCGTGCTCTTATTATTTGGAATATCACCGGTATTTCTAGAAATATTTGCAGCTGCAATATCTCTTTGACTGACTTTTAGCGAGATTTTTCTCTCAGTGCTCAATTTAATGTTGCAGGTCTTTTAGCCTAAAAGCATTTTGAAGGTGAGTTTGACATCTTGCGGAATGGAATTTCAAAAATACAGCAAATAAGCCATTATCGTTGGTTCGAATTTATAAAATATTACAATGACAAACAATACATACGCAATATAAATACGACGACGAATATAAATAGAAAACGTATTTTTGCCAGGACTTTCTATAATCTGTTATAGTGTGCACAGTTTTTGAATGTTGTAATTAACATTAATAACCTTATTCACATATAAAAAATACTTGTGAAATAAGCGAACCATATTACATAGGTATATTTAAGTCTTACGTAAAGTTCATAAAGAGTGCCTATAAATATTATATGTATGTATGTGCTGCACAGATGAGCTTCTCTCTAGGTAGAATGAAGATTTTTAACCGACTTCCCAAAGGAAGAGAGGTTATCTATTCGTCGTGTATAT
>DWPV01005144.1:0-12769 GCA_018251915.1 Urbanus proteus proteus
AAATTAACCAATTTTCAAAACTCCCGGAAAACTTTCCAGGTAACCCCCTTTTATTTTACCAAATGACTGGACTAATAATAAAATAATCAAAGTTTTCTCTGAGGTTGGCTACAAATCGTTATTATCCCTAAAAATAGTTGGCACAATTGTAATAAGTATGCTTAACTTATCACTCCCTCCAGACAAGAATAATGCAACACTTACATAGCTGTTGATTAGTGTGACGACCACAAACTTCTACTACATTTGTCTAGAGTATTTAAGGATCTTTAAATTTGATTGAGATGATATAATTTGCTAAATACGGAAACAATTGAAGGATATATCTTTATAAAAATAATTTATGATGAGATTAAAAATGGTGCAACAGAGGAAGAGGAAAAGTGAAAGTAAAAGAATCAGAAAATATTTAGATGTACTTGACTTCTTATAAATAGAATACTGAGATGATAAATTTCCAGCTTTTTATTTCCAGCTCCACGTTTTTACAAAACTATCAATAAAATTCAGTTGAAGGCCTTTTCATATATAAATATATAATACTTCACACTCATATCATAAGTATTGACAGACAATGCAGTCGCAATAAAATTATATTTACGACTCGTTAAATCGAAGAGTCAAAGTCGTAAAATAATTAAAAAGTATTCTCAAATCCATAACAACATGTGAGTTACATATTCCATCTATCTTCTAGCCTTTTGAGGTACAATGCCGAAAATACGCCTCTCCTAATATACCCGTCTTCCATTATATGATAGTTCTTACATACCTCAAATTAAATTATAGATTATAAAAATTAATATTTAAATAAACATCCGTGGTGGCGATAACTCATTAAATTCAACGCTAATCTTAAGGCTAATCAAATGCTACACTCAAATTATAGTTATTAAATAAGTAGTTCAGATTACGATCAGGGACGTAAAGTTATGATAGTTTCCTTTGCAGTCAATTCTTTGGTCATTAATTTAGTAAATCCAACGCTTACAATCCCTTTTGTAAAATCAAAGAAAATTCTAATTTAGTATTAATTGAATAACTGACAGAGATCTACGCTGTCTATATAATTTTGATTGAATGTAACCCCTACACTTTGTACTTATTATTTAGTTTATATTTACCCGCAAAGCCACAAATCGGGTAAAATACACCCATAATTAGATTTTGTTTTTTTCATAGGGTTTAAGTTTTAACGTTATAAGCGTTATTATTATTATACACTAAATCGAGGTGATACTTTTTATGTAGGTACCTTTTTCAAAAGAAATAACTTAATCTTTACTTTTTTAACTTCAAACTTACAATCTTATTACAACTACTACCTACCTATTTATTTTTAGCTCACAGGACCAACTACAAATAGACATTACTATAATTTATTACTCACAGTAAAATGAGAAAATCCTTTCGGATTGCATAGTCTGAAGATCTCAATTATTTGCTGGATACCAAACCCTTCCTGGATCAATTGATCCATAGAACTGTAGGTTAAAGATAACTCAAATGTATGTAGCTCTAAATTAGCCATAAAAAGATTAATTTATTATTGTTTTAAAACAAACACGAAACAAAATTGACAGATTCTCGGCACCTCTTTTAAGTATGCATGAATGTCAAGAAGCCATTGTATATCTTTGAAAATGTTGCAATAACCACATAATACTTCCATTTGCATGACCGATATTGAACACCAATTTGATCCTTTGAAGGAGGTGTAACATTATCCTTAATGTACATTTTTTGTAAGTTTAATGTAAACTGCTGGTGGGTAATAACCACTGCCACTCTTCTGAAGTACCAAATTAAATATTTTTACATATATATCGTTACTATGTATATATAGTAAAGGTTTAATTATATTCACTCTGATAATATTTTGTGTGAGTGACGTCTTAGCAATAATAATAATAATATATTAAGTTGTTTTAAATATTCAGTCTCAGTAACAGATCAGATTGTGTTCAGCATATTATTCAGTGAAGAATTTACTGAATTGAATTAAATATGTGTACCTACTTCAATTGATAAATATTGAATCCAATTTGAAATTATTTATTGTTTACATAAAATAACTTGTACATGCTACGACGATACTACGGCCGTCGCGTAGGCCGTAGCACTCGCATCGATGCTACAGGCACTACTACGGCTACAAGATCCTTGAAAATATTATCCTTAGAAAAAGAAATGAAATGAAATGAAATATATTTATTTTTGCATAGGCCTGCGAAGGCACTTACAAATTGTCATTTACATATATTTTCTTATTCTACCACCATGAATATACCACTAAATATTAAAGCAAAACAAATTTTAAAGTTAAACAAAACCGTTGGTTCAAGTACGTAACTTAATGCCAAAATTAGCAATATTTATAAACTCAATTACAAGCAAGTTTTATTTACAGAAGTTGCGAGTACCTACTACACTTGTACCCGATGCCACGTCGTCGTCAGCTGTGTGGAGGTAAACAAACAGGTACTTACGTTGTAAATTCATAGCTGGTGGAAATATGTGATGGTTTCTCATGGCGGCGTCCTGGGGCCGCGCGCACTGCGGCGGCGGCGGCTGGTAGCGCATGCCCTGGTACCGGTACGCCGCCTGCGACATCTGCCCGCACGACGCCAGCTCGCCCCATGACAGCTCGCCGCCGCCGGAACCCAGGCAGCCACCCTCGAATCCACTACCGGCGCCACTCAAGTAACCGTACTCCATGGCCCTTTGCTATTTAGCTATCTAACCGACTCACTCCCTGTCATGTGCTCGAACCGGTGCGATTGTGGTTTTTCAAAAATTCCAAAAATCCCGTAAAGGTAGCGCCGCGCCACGCGGGGCGCGTGCGTCTCGTGCCGGAGGCCGCCGCGCGAGGGTTCACAGCCGCATAATTAGATGAGCCGCGAGTATATCGAATTATGCCGATTACAGACGGTATCGGTTCGCTGCGATAGTTTTTGCCGGCGTGGAGGACCGCGCGCTCGCCCCACTCGAAATCGAATGATAAGCCTAATTCAATAAGGGCGAGCCTCGAGGACGGGGCGGGGCGCGCACCCCCGGGGCCAGGCCAATGGCCGCGGCGGACGCCGGCGCCGCGCCGCCCCATTGGCCGGCGAGCACCCCCTCCCTGCTCCCGCTGGAGGGTGCGTGTCACGACACTTGTCTACTTTTCTTTTCGCCGACAGTTCCTTTGTCATTGAGGAAAATAAAAAAGTTGTAATTAACGATCCAGGTAGGTACTACTTAATGAATGGTTGTTGATATTTAATTGAAGCTACCTTTGACTCGGACTGCATTGAACTTCTGCTTAACTTCGATTTGCACCAAAAGTTTAATTAGTAAGTACCTAATAAAGATACGTACAATAATTAAAAAAATATTTTATTAATTTTGCTGATTGTTAATTTTATCTCAAATTTATTTTTTTGCTCATACAATTTCAACTCACATAGTTAAGTTATTTTTTAAATTAGTGACTTATAATTCGCTGCTTTTTTAAAATAACTTTTCGTTAAAAATGAACTAAGAATCACAATAAAAACAAGCTCTACTTAGTTAACAAAAAATATCTATCATAAAACACTACATTCTTGATTCCAATTATCAATTAACAGTTAAACCATACAAAACTTTCTCGAAGACGAATGCAACGCGTGATTGGTAAGCATCGGGTGAAACGCAAAGGGTCCGTGAGAAAATGAGCCGTATAATATTCACAATATTGGAGCGACGTCCCTCGGGAGGCCGCACGCATCGAGTCATGCGACTTCCACTGAGTAATTTATTACTCATATAAATACAAGTGTTATTAAATTTTACTTGATTCTTTTTTACCGTTTTGTATTTGATGAATTTTATATTTGATTTTTATTGTTGATTGTTTTAATTGTTACTGATCATTAGGTATTCATTTTACACATTTTACACGTACATACTCGTATGAACCTTTTTGTTTTTTTTTCTACGAACGTATTATGTACCTATGTGTCACATTACAATCTTGTATGAAGTTATAAGAAAATATATTGAAAATATAAACTATCCTCATATTTAATTAAATACTCGAGGTATCGAGTTTGATGTAGAGTTCTACATTACCTTAAATTTGAAATTATCTCAAGACACCGTTTTAAATTGGGCAAAGACCACACTAAAGTTAATTATCTGTATTATTAAATATTATTAAAACACATTCCTATATTCAATAAATATAGGTAATAATAGTGGAAACGGTAATTAAATGTAGTAAAATTATGATGTGCACATAAATCATATAGTTACCTAAACTTCGTGAACATTGTTAACAACACTTAATAATAAGAAAATTAACATCTTCTTTTAATGTAAAATGTCCAGTTAAAACAAGGACTGGGCAGGACTGGTATTAATAAAAATCGTCAGGTAAATTGTTTATGACTGTCAAACATTATTTTTCATTTATTTTCGTCCGACAATTATAATCCCCCATTTCTGAAATGTAAAGTGTGATTTTACAATGTATCACGTTTTACAAGATAGTTACAATTGAATTTGTATGTGTGTAATTTGATGGTTTAGTTACAGATTGTATCAATTTTTTTTTGTATTTTCAGGTTCGAAATATATCAAAAAATGGCTCGAAATGTTTAAAAATTGTGAAGAAACGCTTTCGCCCTTAAATTTATATCTTATAAACAAAACCGTATGATGTCCGTTTATTTGTTTGTTTGTTTGTAACGCCTTCATAAGTTAAAGACAAAACCGATCATTATGAAATTTTGCACACATATTGCCAGGGGTCTGGAAAAGGACATAGACTACCTTTCAGCCCGAAAAATGATACTGCTCCTAGGGGAGAGAAAAGTAACTTTTATACCTGCAATGTATGTACCTGCATACTTTCATACATACCGCCTCTTTGTACGAATGTAGGTACACATGAGCGCGAGCAAAGCTGCGGGTAAAAACTAGTTTTATAATATTCGAGTCAGAGCATGCTGGTCCCGCGGGAGGCTGTGCGCCCGACAAGACTGGCGGCGAGGACGTCGCGTTACTCCCACGAAATTGTTATTGTAATACATTTAATGTACGATTTTTATGTGGGAAACATTATTTTTATAGACGCTAACTTGCTAGCTAAATTTATAACCCCTACTTAATTACTAATGGCACTCTACATTACCCAGTGTTAAGCGTACTCGGTATCCCTATAATACAAAATAAATGATATTTTTGCTGGGGATGAAATTACATTAACACTTGAAAATACATGCCTACATAAAAAATACAGTTCTATATATATTACCGACCTACTACATCTAAAGAATTTACCTATATTACGTAGAAAAATCATATTTTTGAAAGACAGTAAAATGTTCTAAAAGGTAACTAAAATTTTCATCATTCATTCAACATGTGACAGCAGCTTAATAACATTTTACTGGACCATAAAAAGTTCTATTCAAGTTTGCATTTTTGCTGATACATATATTTTTTATTATGTAGGAGTTAGGTTGGTTGGAGTCACGAACGGTTATGAGTGGGGGCTCTGATTGTTCACATTTGTGACTCTGGGCAGACGAGAACTTGTGGCTACAAGTTGTCAGGCCTGTTAAGGCGCAATAAAACATGGGTGCAACTTGCCCTGAGAAGAACCTAAAAGGCACCATGCAAGGGAACCATCGAAGCTTTTCAAAATGCCTGGGTATCTTTAGAAGATTACGGGTCTTTGCTTCAATGCCTGCACTGCTACGTCGCCGAGGAGCGATGCCGGGTTATATGGGATTTTTACCGCACCAGAACCTGCCGGTGGCCTTCCTCAACGCTTGGATGAGGGCTTCAAGATCTCTAAAGGTACGCAACCGGAATCTTTTGAGCGCATTACCCCATCGGGCCTCGTCCGAGCGAGTTACTCTACTACGCTACCTACGTGTGGATTGGTAAGCATTAAAACCTTTGTGAGCATTTTTTTAAATATTCTAGGCATGTGGGAGGTTACCACAACGACGACGTAAAAAATCATTTGATAATTAATTTCTTATACGCATATACTTTTCAATAAATTAGAGGTACGTGCCTGAGATTTGAACCTGAGATCCAGGCGTGAAAATACAGACTTATATTATAAAGGACTCACGCTATAAGTTTTGTTTATGAGTAAAGGAAGTTGTAGATAATTAATTTCTAACAGTTAATTAATTTTCAAAGTAGAAGTTGTAAATTAATTTCTTAATAGGTGAATTGGAACCCGGATAAGACGATAGTGCCGTGTGGATATCAGTCTTGAATAACGCTACGCTATCATCCCATTGATGACGTAAGAGACGACTACGGAACAAAATCCAAGAGATGGGCAGTTTCTTCTTCGTGTGTGTCATCGACAGCTACGGCGTACTCCAACATGCATGCCAGACCTGGGAACTATTAACAAAAAGCCTTAGTAGAGGAAGCTTAATTCTAGGCAGTGCACCTCTTTTTTATATGATCGAAGTAGCAAACGAGAATACAGTTTATTTGGTAAGTGGCCACTGCACTTTGTAATTAATCTCAGATAATATCAAGGACCTACCTGAGGTTGACCACAGATGCGTCGCTACCCCTGAGAACTAACAACTAACACTGCTGTTATAAAGCATAAATAGTTGTGGCAGTGGTGCCGCCGGAGTCGAACTACAAAGGGCCTTTAAAAAATCTCAATTTAATGATGGATAATTGCCGATTGTTAAACCTACAGGTTATCATTACTTATTACAGAACTTTATTTCGTGTTCCTAAAAGTCGAAGTGAAAGCGAAAATTCGCGAAAACAATCTATGTGTCTCAGTATGTGTACGCAAAAACTCATGTTTACGTGTGTCTCCGAACTGAGACGGTAAAATATGCGATCACTTAGCGTCCTCCAATCAAATGACAATGCTGCGTAGCTTTTTACTTTCGCTGTTGGTAAGTTTTTCATTACATATGGGTAAACAACAGATATTTAAAAAAGATCTCGCTTATAAAATTAGTTTGAAAATAAACTGTATTTAAGAAATAAATTTAGTTATACAAAGGCATTACGTAGGTAAGTGATAAGCATACTTGTTAATATATGTAGGTACAAAGAGTTTTGAATTCCATTTCTGGTCTGTCATTGCTTAGATTTATGCTACTTTAAATTTCTTTTAGGTTCTGGGTGTTAGAATACTTGATATTTTGTGTGTCCGTGGTAACCCCAATAAAGATACAAAATGTTTAGGGAGATAAATAGGCATAGAAAACATTTATCAATAAAAGTATAAGATGTTAAACATAAGTAATATATAAGAAGTACCTATGTATCTATGATTAAATAGATTTTTCTCGTTATATTCATTTGAAAAAATCTGCCCAACGAATGATCTTATTCCAAAAAATAACACTTATAAGGTCTACGCAATAATCCGACTAACATTTTCAAACGACATTATTAGATTTAATAGTCTAAAACTTACAACAACAAAAAAGTCAAGTATCAATCAGAGCTAACAAGATTACTACAATGGGATGCAGTGGCGCTGTCGCGAGTTGCAGCTCCTAATCTGATAATGTGGCGGTTATGGCGAATGCGTGCGTCTTACCCTCGGTAATTCAATTTGCGCCCGGACCACATGCCGGCAGCCTCGCGATCCCTAACACGTCCGCTGTTTTTAATTAACGAATCGGTACTTAATGTCGACCTTTAATCATTTTACTGATCTTACGTAAGTTCTTGTGAATTTGTCAACAAAACTATACCTATTAGATGATAGTAAAGTGATATGAATAGGTAAGTAATATAAAATTTGCTTTTGCAGGTGTTGAGTATATCTATCCATATTTTTTCCGAAAGTTCCATAAATCTGAGTAAATACTAGTTGTACCTCATCGGTTTTCCATCGGTTAAAGAGGGTTCCGTATAAGTCATAGCGCAATTTTTAGCGCAACAAAATTTTAGGCCTAGGCGTAACGTAGCTAAAATTTTGTTTTACAAGTGACCAAATTCAAAATAATTATTTTATGTTCAAATGAGGCTTCTAGAGATTGGTGATTTAAGGGCGTTCAAACAAACAATTCATTAGATTCATAATTCTGATATAGACATTATATGGTGTAGCTCTACACATTAAGCAATATATCGTTTAATATTGAAGGTATGATGCATGAAAATATCTTTAAACTGCTCTCCTGTAAAATTGACTTGTTAGACATAGGTACGATAGTTTACTTGAGAGCCATCGAAATATTCTTCACCACACATACTGTAGGTAATAGGTAGTTAGCTATTAAAAGAATGAAAACGCAACTCTAGATTTACTAACTTTTTTAAAAAAATTAAGTAGGAAACGAGCGCGTAACCCACCTGATGGTAAATGATCACTGGAATAAATAACTATAGAATAACTTCATATAGAACAGAAGTCCCATCTACATGCTTTGATTCCCCTGAAGACTATGAGGTTGCCTTATAGCTTTAACAGTCAACCAGCTTCCATACTACTAAAACTTAATACAATACATGTTTTACGCTAAAAATTGCTGTCCGAATCAATCAGATTTTACTAACTTTCATATAAAACTAAAACTTAAATATAACTATGTATTACATATGTACTTTTATACAAACACGTCCATTATTGAACATTCGTAGCATTCTTACAGCAAACTTAGTTCTAAAATTTGTTCTCGGAATGCTCACTAGGTTACTAGATTTGTATTGATTTAGTACCTAATATTGACTCAGTAAAGTAGCGTAGGTACCTATACGAAAGTCTCAAGTTGTCGTACTGATTGATATATAGGTATATGTGTTACGTAGTATGTTTAATGTATAAAATGACACTTAAAATAAATTGTAACCGTAAATAAAATGGCCGTAATCAATACGGTCAATTTTACAAACACCCCGAATTTTACGCTTACATGACCTCGACTCGGTCACGGGGTTTATCTTTTATCAATTTACACTGAAGTCCGATACGACACCGAATGGGGAGCAAACAGACCGTGTTCTGAGGGGGGTTTTGGGTAGCTCGGCAAACCCAGGCATTCGAAAAAGCCAGGCAGTGTTGCCAATTTAGCGACTTTGTCACTAGAAATGACGACTTTTGATAGGGGCTTAGCTACAAGATTTAGCTACATTACTAGTGACTTTTGGCGGCATATTTAGCGGCAGTAGTGTTAAAAGGCAAAATATTAATTAAATTTCAATTCCTAATTAGCCTAAGTGTGTGTCCTTTTTTGTCGTCAAATTTAGTTCGGGCGATAAAACATACAGATTACCTAATTAAGACCGATTTACTTTTTTTCGCCGTCAATCCTTCAAATTCTGTGTTCCACTGTTGGAAAATACAGTTTTAGCGACTTGGTTTTTTTGGAGTTGGCAACACTGAAGCCAGGCGAGGCGCTCGGGGCGTCGTGGGCAAATACGACGTCTCCGGGGACCCGCTCATTAGTTGTTCAAACACGCCGGCGGCCACTTTGACAAGCGAGGACCTGCCTCGGTCCTTTCGATCTTCCCCATCAATGATCTAAGGTTAACTATAAAGAGCTATCGAACTGCAGATAGTAAATACGCGCGGTTTGCTTTATTTACTTGACTGTTTCAGCCGTGCGATCCCAGTTTGTGTTTTACTAAATCTTTATTCTGCTCATTTAGTTAAGAGTTAAGCTCAATGTACCTAATAATATTTATTTTTTGGATTTTGTACGTCCAGTGTTGAATGCGACCCTTATATTACTCTTATGTCTGTCACACTTGGGCGTCTTTAAACACTGCCTGTCCTCTTATAACACTTTCTTGTTATAAAACAACATAAAACGAAGTCCAGCTTGTATTTGAAGATAATAGTACATTTGGTTTAACATGAATTTGTCGGTAGATACCGATGAAACTGAGATGCTTCTGTCCGATATTTTCTTTCAAATAAAGGATTTTATATCGAGTAACTTTTTGGTCACAATGTAGAGCTTTTTCGTAGCGAATGAAATGCCATCCAAGCCACACATGAACTCTTATAAAATGCCCCTATATCATCTTTGTTTTCGGTTGTTTTCACGTTTATTTTACCAAGGATGAAAATAGGCGAGGCGACAGCGGCATCGCAATCATGGCGATGGTCGGAGTCATCAATCACCGGCTCAGGTGCACGTCCCCCCCTCGCCCTGCACCTTCAGCTACCCGGCCATGTATACAGATTATGTGAAGCATTGCTAATTAATAAAGATTCAAGCAAAACAACGGTGTTGATTAATTGGAATTGCTAGGCTTCAGCTTTTACTTTTATTTAACAAAAACCTTAGACAGAAATCAAATTGCTACATTAGACAGGTACCTGACTACGACTGTAACCTACTCGATTATAATTAAAATACAGTAGATAAAGTGCCTAAGAATCATTGAGAATCTTAGGCAGTTTATATAGGTAGATAGGTACGCTATGTGTAATGCTGGATATACTCTTGATGACCAAGTAAATAAATAAAAAATGCAATTATTTGGTAACGCTATATTTTGGACAACGTCTAGCGAGTTACTAGCATTTAATTATAATAAATACATAAAATCATTCACAATACAATATTACTGATATTGGTTTAGGTAGTATTATTAATTAAAGCAAGATTTTGAATTTTGTAGCGTCTTGTCGTTCGACTCTAGCGGCACCACTGTTATCCCCTTTTCTGCCTAATTATAGCAGTGTTAGCGCTGCTATGTTGTGGTTTGAAAGATGTGGTAACACTTATCGATGGTGTTTCAACTTAGTCATAAGGTTAGCAACGCATTTGTGGTCAACTTAACCATTTACCACCAGGTGGACTACTAAATGAAAAACAAATAGGTATGTATGTATCGTGAAGGACACAAGCTTGTGTTCTTCATTATTCACAAGTGGTTTAATATGTGTATCAGATTTTTGCTTCTACTGTTTTACTTCCTGTGCTCTCGTAACATGCAAAATCGCAAGCAAAATTAAAGCTCTCAAATTGGGCAATTAGCATCTTAAGCGTATACTATATATCATAAGTATGAAGCAGATTGATGATAAATGGTTTGTAAAATGCACAAACCTGCATTTTTTTTATTAAAACTTCCTTAACATTTACGCTACAAAATAGGAATATACAGGTTTACAGGGTATGTCGACAGGATCTTTTTGGGACGTTATTAATCAGGTCGTTTCTACTTAAATACTATTTTTCTTAAAACTGTGAATTTAACTTGTATTTATTGTACTTTTTTGAAAAGATAAAAAATGATAAAAAATTAAATAAATCCAAATATCTAAATACGGTAAACTTTCGAATAACATATTATGGTATCAAATTGATCAGAAACGACCCGAATAATAACGTAAAAGGATTGTTTCGACGTGATTTCGACTTACCATGTAACCCTGTAAACATTTGATCGGCTAAAATTTGGCAAGTATTTTATACTACTTAATACCTATATTATCTATATATTTTTAAACGTATCACACATTTTTTTCTAACATGCTATATATGTATCCCATCTCATTTAAAAATAAAAGGCATTCACGTTACATATTTTCAATCTTCTATCCTACTTACAAGCGCCCTCTACCAACAGAACAATAAACTTTCTCACCCTTATGACCACGCCATCTATTGTCAGATATAAATATAACCTGTACGCAAGCTCACTGATGATACGAAAGTCAATGTGACCAATTTCATATTAATTTATCAGGTAGTAAATAGATGGCGCTCCTTAGGTGAGCTTTGGAAAGTTTAATAAAAAGTTCATTTTTACGACACTCGCAAATGTTACCCGTTCTCATGTGGTTATTATTCAAATTATTTGTTATTATCTGTTAATATTGATTTTTTTTTGTTAAAAAAATTCTTCAGGTCAGATTTAGCTTGATAGGAATAGTAGATAGGAGGAAATAGAGACACCTCTGCCTCCGGAGCAGAAGCCACGACCACCTTAAAACCTTTTAAGGGAAGGATTTCTAGATAATGTGTATTTAAATTTAAAATAAAGGTTTTTTATTAAAATTTAATCGATAAAAGTTTTTTAACAATCAAATTGTCTCCTGCATCTATGATTTGACCCAGATAGGACTCTTACTCTATAGTACTGGCATATATACTGTTAAGATTACCAACGACCCCTAGACATCGGATGGACTGCAATGAAAGCTCATTTTCTTCCAAATAATTATAAATATAGATAAGTTATTTCACACATGGTCGTTGTTGTTACGACATCGTGTAGCTATGTCGATTTCATACGCACAGGGTTCTAGGTTCGATCCCCGGCCAGCCCAGTCCCCGGCCAGCAATTTTATTTTCTGTCTAAGGTTTTTTTACTTAAAAGTAAAAGCCGAAGCTTAGCAATTTCAATTAATCAACACCGTTGCTTTGTTTTTAGACTTCTGTTCTCTAGATACATTTTTGTGAATACTTCTTTATGTGAATACTTCATTATTAGTTATGGGTTCAGAGGAACTACGTAGATAGCGTACTACGTAGATAGATTTTCGTGTAAACCACACAGACATAGAATATTATATCATTATACGTGTACCGACACATCAATAGCGCGCACCTGTCACGCACACTACGATTTAAAAGAGCCTATCATTTATATTTGATTCCACGTGGAATCAGGAGGTATGGTGATAAATATGAAAAAGGTAAGTTTTTAACTTACCTTTATCAGTAGGTATATAATACGAGTATTATAATCAAACTACATACTTATTAATTTAAAGGTTTTTTTTTTTATTTTTATAATTTATACAACAAATACACCAGATCTTTACCTC
>DWPV01005145.1:0-12766 GCA_018251915.1 Urbanus proteus proteus
ACCAAGAACGGAAATTTAAACTCATCATTCAAATTTCCGCCTCGCTGGGAATCGAACCCAGGCCCCTCGGATTAGCGCTCCGGCGTGTTAACCATTACGCCATCCGTGTCGTCAAAATTATTTAATTTAATATAAAGCCATATAGCCATAATTGCTCTTACATATTGTTCCCAAATAGCTGGCAGTATTAGAGCAATGACTGAGAGATAATTAGGAAATTAATTAGCCAAACGCCATGTCTACATCAGCAATGTGTTGATTATGATGTACATAATTCCACATTAGCTACAATGATAATCTCATCATTAAATGTAATTAGTGTTTATGTTGATGGTGTGTATACTGTGTTAAGATTTATGTCTTCATCGAATTAGGATGTACCACTGCTGGGCTTGTAAAGCCAAGGAGCAATTTAGTAGTTGTTCAAAATATGGACTCCAACTCCAAAGAGGAGTTTTGTTTGATATTATAGAAAGCAATTTGGTTGTTGATCTAAATCATAGACTTCTGCAAACTCCAAAGAGGATTGATGTTTTTTTTTATTATACAAGCAGTATGCGAGTATCCTGTTTAACTGATTTCTAGATAAAATAAAAGTCCTCTTTAACCTACAACATGATGCCAGTTAACACTGCTGTTATAGGCTAGAAATGGCGTGGTAGTGGTTTTGTCGTAGTTAATTTACGTAAAATACGAGATTTTTAACTTGATTCTCAGCTAATAAGTGGTATATTGCTATATTAGACATACGGCTGGCCTTAGATTGGACTCCAAACCTATTTTGGTTGGTAATGCGTAGTCACATTTTAAGGTAGCAATAAATAGGCACTTAACACCAAATTGAAAATATACTTTACCAAATTGAAAATATGCTTTAACTTCATAGACAACACATAAATAAGAAAAAAATATGAGTGCTACACAAACAACACACTACCATATTAACGTAGAGGGAAATAATAAAACAGAGTCTAGCTACGCCGTAGCAAGGCCTACGAAAACTATGCGCTACGACAGGTAGGCCGGTGAAATTTATGTCCGATGACATTGCTAAGTTTCCGGAAAAATGCCGATTGAAAAAGTTCGTCCAATAAAAGTCAGTCAGTTGCGGTAATGTATGAAATGTTTTCTTCTATTATATTATAGCAAATAAGAATTCGATCTAGGTATTTGGTCTGATGTGGTACTTGGTCTTATAGTATTATATAGCAAATAAGAATTGGTTCTAGGTATTTGGTCTCAGATTTCGTGAGTTATATTATATGGTTATTAGTCAACTACTAACTAAATCTAGTTCTACCGGGATTGTAGCACTAATTAAGAACTAAGCTGCAAGCTACTTTATCCTTTAAGCCTAAAAAGATCTTCATAAAATACTTCAGTACCATCGCAGTTATACACATACGATTATGTCGACAAAAGATAAATAAAATTAAATTAAGTTTCATAAAGTAGATTTGTGTCTGTGGTATTTATTAACTTTATTAAATAAAGACTATAATTATCACTTATGCAGTAAAGTAACAAACGTTTAAAAAATAACGTTAAAACGATAATTCAGCACTATGTACCTATCGTACAATACCCATCTTGTATCTACTGATTATTATTTAAATATTACTATAATTATTATGACGATCCAAGTCTTTTCTTTCCTTAAATAAATGTAGCACAATACCTTCATCAATTTTAAATACAGATAACAAATAATAACAGACTCTAAGATCCGTCTCAAGATACCTCATCAATTCCACAATTCGTTAAGTTAATACAATCAATTTCTGAAGATACTTAAGATAGCTTAATTTAAATTTATTCGTTTATAAATTAAAATATCATACTGTGGATAGAAGCTTTTACTTTTGTATCATTTGCTTTTTTGGATTATTAAAAACACGTAAAACTTTATCTTAATATACTATATGAATTTTCATCGACTATTCAAAGGAGACTTTTGTATTACAAATAATAACATATAGAAAAAAATAAGACTATGGCCGAAAACTGGAAAATGCAAAAATCTAAATTCTTTAGCCAACACAAATACATACTTCAAAAATACATCAAAATATTCTTGTGAGATTTCTCATTCAGATTTGAGGTATTTATAAGAAAAAAAACGGTACAAACCAATAAAATCATAACAAATAAATTTATCTCTTTTCCTTTAATTTACAACATTTAAGGAAACAAACGTTACATATTTCATTTACTATCACATAATATAAAATATAACCCTTTAAAAAGATACCGTTATCATTTTGTAAACAACATTTTACTCTACAAAAATATACGCCACAAAAAATCAGCTTTGCTCTACAAAAGTTATTTTGCTAACAATGCCCTTCATTTGCATTTATTTGTAGAGTCATTAACCCGCTCAACGCCGCTTATCGTTTAATCTGCTTCAAAACTGAATGAAAAATGAGTGAAAAATAATAAAACACGAAAAGTCATTAATTAAATTGGTAAGAGCGCTACAAGCCACAATATTCAAGCAAACTTATCTACCTGTAATTGGCGCTGTAACGTAACACTTACCGTATGAGTTGCAGCCGGCAATATCATATCAATTTGCCAATATCCGTGTACCACACAAAGTTTAATTAGAACACAGTCCGATACGCCCCTGCACCGACGGGAGATCGTTAAACCCGCGTTTTCATCAATTTTTCATTAAGGTACCCGGTAAAAACACGCCCGTAATGTATTCGTGGAGCGATCGCGTACGAACACACGTCCAGACGCCGCGAGCTCACGGACGAAACTGGGAGTAGGGAGCTAAGAGCACTCCGAACCCGTACTCTGCGGGAGGGAGACGAACCTATATGAAAGAGAGGGACGGCCGAGGGTGCAGAGGTGCGCAGGAAAGAATTAGATGTTTATTGTGGGCTACGTGTAATAGGATAACAGAAGCTGTGCGTGAGAGCTTTTCAGTAGTTTCGAGTGACAGTCGCGTAGTGTCTTTTCGGGTACTCCTTTAGTTTATATGAGCCTGGCACATTTTACCACAACATTATTGTAATACATTAACTAAATAGACTTTATTTTAAAAATACGCTTTATACAATAACAAATAATGTTTATTAAAAGCAATCAATGTTATTTTTAAATTGTAATAATTCCAATAGGTATTATAGTGTAATAAAATTTATGTTATATTGAATGTACTTGTCAGGTTTTATTATTTATATTTTACGTTATCTTTTAATCCCCTTTAAATTTAAAACAGCTTAATAGTCAGACTTAAGCGTACAAACTTAAGATAACATCAATTCCAATTAATATTTCCGCTAAGTCAATTGAGGAGAGAGGAAAAGATAATTTTTATTTCCACAAAGAAGTCTCAAGGAAAAGGTGCGAATCCTTCCAGCACCCGATAAATTGTCGCACGGCGCTGAAAATTAATAAAGCGATTTGACTATCGATATTGACAAATTGAATAAAAGAAATTCAATTTTAATACAAAAGATGCGTCGGAATGGAATCCGTCGGAGTCGGCATTAATAATGAACAGTGAATTAACTCGAGCCGAAAATCATCCGGGTGGAATGCATAAAATAAATAGACCAGGAGTCGGGTCGCTTTTGGGGTTCGGTATATTGCAAAACAGATTTCAGTAGTGGCGATTGTGTTTTGTTTGTACTAACGAAATGATCATTGTAGAAGTCTCGTATAATATTGTACGTATTCACCCAGATTAGGTTAGGTAAGTTAGGAAGAGTAGGTACGTTTTAGAGTAATTACAAATTACAATAAATCTCAGTTAATCTATTAAAATATGATAAATATGATCGAAGTAGCAAAACGAGCATGAAATCTACCTGATGGTAAGTGGCCATTGCCGCCCATGGACATTTGTAATTAACCCCAAATAAGATCAAGGTCTAACCTGAGATTGACCACAGATGCGTTGTTACCCCTGAGGACTGAGCTGGAACGCCTCGGATAAATATGTTCCCAAACCACACCCTTCAGACCAGAACACAACAGTGCTTAACACTACTGCTATAAGGCAGAAATAGGTGTGGCGGTGGTGCCGCCGGAGTCGAACTACATAGAGTTCTTTAAATACCCGACTAACTCTTACCTGGACTACCGTAATTTGTTCTAACTTACACATAACATTTTACAGCACACATCGTTATCAATGTTTATCTTTCCAATGGGTGTTGATAAAGTGTTTACGTTCAATTTCAGCAAACTCCAAGGGTTTTAACTACGGATAATGTATATTATAATCTGTTTTGTTTTTAGTAAACGCTGTGTGGAGTTTTTTATTACTTTTTGTGAATGTTTTGTCTGACGTGTTTTCGGTTAGTATGTACATATAAGCACACTTTTTTTTCACTAATAGCTTCATACTTGTATTTCTCCCGTGTCGTGGGTGCCATGGACAAAGGCGAAAACAAGGACCCAGACCCAAAACAGAATTAATTTATCATCCTGTCTAGCCAGAGATCGAACCCGAAACCCATTGCGTATATACAGTAGCCGCGCCACTACGCAGGTCGTCAAAGTATAAGTTATGAAGTTATGGCATATGGGCTATAGCAGTGATGGTGGTAGTGGTTGGAAGCACCTCAAATAACACCAGGAAAAAATACAGGAAGAAACGTGAAGGAAAGAACTGCACCAATTTTACCCTAACAGTTAGTTACCCTGTGGTTCGACTTCGGCGGCACCACCGCCACACCTATTTCTGCCTAATAACGGCATCGTTAAGCACGGCTGTATTCAGACTAAAAGGTGTCGTTACGAAGGCATACTTAACCGAGACGCTTCAACTTAGTCCTCAGGAGTATCAATGCATTGGTCAACAAACAGCATGGGCGGCAGTGGCCATTCATCACCGGGTGGATGCTCGTTTGATACTGCCATGTTATATAAAAAAAAGAAAATAATGTTTCCAAAGACAAATAACGTCATATAGACCTGTTAAAACGACCTGCGCAGCGAACTAGATTTACGACTGCACCATCAGTTACACTAGATAGATCTTTATAACCAATACTCGTTTTAGAAACCATATTACTATGTTAGATATAAAATTCTACCACACATTATGACTAACATTTTTCATACTTCGTTAAATGATACGACATAAGTTGATAAAATATTTTTAACAAAAAAACTAGATAAGATATTTAATCCTAAATGAAATTTATAATTTACATTTATCTTATGAAGGATAACATGATAAACATAATATAAATAACATGTGATGTAACCATTGGCAAAACTAATAAATAAAATAAAAAAAATAAAAAATAAAATAACATAAATATAACACAATGATAACATAACGTAATGATAACATAAAAAATAACTACTGACTTCTATATAATTTACAAAGTAAATAATAATTTAAGTACTTAAATGTTAATTTTGTACATAATCTTGTTCTATTAAATTAAAACTTATATCTCTGACGTTATCATTTTTGTTAGGAAATCAAACCGGACACCCTTTGAACCACTAAATCTATTTATTTCTTAGCCACAAAAGATTCACAACCCAATCAAAGTATCCAACCAACTAAATCATCCCATTATAGACGAAACTCAATCACAAATCATGCTTACGCCTATCAATACTACACAAGGTCCTGAAGGATTCTGAATTTCATACATATTAATAGGAGGCGTGAACGTGCCACGAGTTTTTATTGCAGGCATAAAACAGCGTTAGCCACAATGAAAATGAAATGGCCCGTGTGATGTCCGATGTCAGTGGCTTCAATGCCAGCGAGGAGCGAGAAGCGATCGACTGTTATGTCGCTTGAGTGATATGGAAGTAAACATAAATTATGATAAATTTTGGATTAATGATTAGCAAGTTTTTATTATATAATTTGTTTTGAAAAGCAACGTCATAAATAGTTATTCCTCCAAGTTGGTGTAATGACAAATTTATTATATGAGATTAATTATCACTTGCTTTAACGGTGAAGGAAAACATCGTGAGGTAACCTGCACACCTAAGAGTTCCCAAAAGTTCTCAAAGGTACGTGGAGTCTACCAATTCGCACTTGGCCAGCGCGGTGGACTAAGGCCTAAATCCCTCTCACAGAGAGAGGAGACCCGTGCCAAGCAGTGGAACGGTATTGGGCTGACGACCATGCATAAATTCAAACTTAGGTGAGTTTTGTTTTATATTTAGTTCAAAATAAAAATATTTACACAAAACAATAAACAAAAATTACCTCACAATTAGTTAAGGCGCTTATTATAACCATAGATACGTAAAATCTATTAATGGACTGATTCTTCCTAAGCGACTTCCTATATGGTAAAACAAACTCTTTGATCAAATTTTCTGATACTAGCTTCAGTAGTTTAAACTCTGTGATTAATACTAATTCCAGTTTAACTGTGTGCGTCTTTAGCTTTAAATATAAAATTTATTAGTTGAAGCTTTTCTTTCTCGCATTTCGCATCCAATCCGACAAGCACCTTACCATAGTAATTTACTTTTTCCATTCTCTCAATGACGGCAGTGTCCACAATGATATCAAAGGACCTATTAATTTGTAGAAACACTCAATATTGTACTATATTACCATCAAGGGTGATTGAACGAGGAATTGGAGCATAATTAATATCAATAGTAATTAGTAGATTATTTATATACCGTATAGTGTCGGTCTTGGATAATGTCACTCCCTGTCTTCCTGTGGATAATGTAGGAGGGAACTAAAGGGCAAAACCCAAAAGATGTATAGCAGTATCTTCCTATGTAACATCAACCTCTAATGCGGTCACGATGTGCCTGAAAAACCCAATTAGGAATGACCTATGTCCAGGAGTAAACCTCTAAAAGTCCAAAGTACTTATAGATTATTTACATATTTGTATTGAACTACCAAAACTATAACTAGGTATAATGGATAATGTGGTTAATTAATACGGTAGCCCTCATTAAACACTAACAAGCCTTAATTAATACAGTCAATAATTATAGTTTGAAGTAGCTGTTAATAATTTATCCATTTATCCTACTTTACTGTACGTAAAAGCATAAAACCACATAATGCCTAGAAGCCTTGCTTCATATTAAACGAACAACCAAAATAAGCTTAGGTTCCTTTTTCCTTTTACAAAAAAGGAATGCAAAGAATATCAACTAAGAAACTACAGTAGTTGGTCTATACTTATGTCATGTAGTGTCCCACGTTCAATCTCGGCCATGATTTTTTTACTGCCATACCTAACAATAAGGCAGATGGGCTTCCTGGAAAGTAGTCACCATCGCATATCGACATTTGCAACAGTAGAAGAGTCGCCAATGAATTGATTGCCTCTTTTCCATGTATTAGCACTCCGAGAATACCACCTTTAATTATAAAAGTTTTATAATATTGAACTGGTCAACAAACGTGCATTAATAATCCGATAATAATCGTATGGAGATATCTAGCTAGAGGGTTTGAATTTACATTGTAATTTTATTTATGTTTCAAATGATTATTATATTTTAGTTAAAAACACTTATCTCTACTTATAAAATTACTTGACTACATATTCATAGGTAAGCGAAAGTATATTTACATTTGGCTAATCGTCGCCCAAACTACTGCAACTACAACCTTTTTTTAGTTAGTTCATTTTATGATGTAATTTCTTTGTTTCGTTTAATTGTAAATAAATGTTTATATTGTGATATATACATGCAAAGTGGCGGGTAGTGACTAGTATAAATATATTTTCTTCGTATACGTTTTTATATCTCGTCTGCGATGTATTTTCATCTATCTTAGCACGGAGTTGTCTTGGCACTTTGCTTTTATTTTCACCCCGACAGTTGCAGCGTCTGAGGACAAAAATCTCAAAATAGTTGTAATCAAATCCCTTTTTATTTTGACGTCTATTCAAAAGTTTAAGAGTTCACGAACTGATTGTTCTTTTGCAAGTTTTTTTAAATACGCTTTAGAGGTACGAAGTTTTAAAGTGAAATAATTAAGTATTGCATACTTATTAGGTTATCTACTTGTTTTGGAAATTATTTAAAAACATTTTTCTTTATAAAACGGTTTTTCTACATGATAGGTAACAGCAGTGTTCAGTGCATCTATATTCTAACAATAATCAAATAAAATTATTACAGACACAAGTCTTGTAATATCATGCAAATAAAAAATATATTAACATTTTTTACATTACGATGGCTCCCAAACAAACTATCGTATGTCTAAAAAGTCAATTTTACAGACTTAATTAAACATATTTTCAAACTATTAATAAATTGCTTATACTTGATGTTGTTGACTTTTTAGACATACGTTAGTTTACTTGGGAGCCATCGTTTGGGTAGATAAACAGATTTTCTTATAATTTTAATCGAACATTTTAATTTGCACCTTGTAACATCAAGCAGACAACCTAATTTGCACTTTGTAACATTGTCTCTTATTTATATCTTATAACATTAATCGAACAAGTTTATTTGCACCTTTTAACAAAAGCGTATTTGCATCTTGTATCAAGCAGACAAGCTCATTTGCACCTTGTAACATCAACGTCTCTTATTTATATCTTGTAACATTAATCGAACAATTTTATTTGCACCTTGTAACAAAAGCTTATTTGCATCTTGTATCAAGCAGACAAGCTCATTTGCTTCTTTCACAAGTGCAGCAGTAAAATAAAGCGGCATCGCAATCAGGGTATGAACCGTCCATGGTTTTGTCCTTTGGGAAATTTCCCGCGGTATACGTGCTGTAGCTGGCGAGTAACCAATGACCGTGGTTCGATCCCACGGGAACACAACCTGTTTTGTTTTATCAAATTTCAGTCTATGCTGGCGCCCACGAGACGTTTCGATCATAAAAGCGGTCAAAGTACTTGTGTTTAATACAGCTAATTAACTTAGTACCTAGTATTAAGTGGTGGAATAATTCCGTACTTTAAAAATTGTTTGATATTTTTTACATGTTGCCTTTATACGAACACATATTACATACAGACTATGCGAAAGAGTCATAGAGTAAGAGAGAGAATTTATTATGAAACTTTTATTAACAATTACCGATTTATTATAAGTGTAAAGTGTTAGTGTCGTAAAACTAGCGTCAAGTACAGAGATCCTGTATGGTTCCAATTAATTTTAACTCAAGTTTTATTTTTGAAAAATACAAATACTTTAGTTTAATAATGTGATAACATAACTCAATTTTACTCGTTGGTAACTAACTAACGATTATATGCTTTTTTCTGAAATTTAGTAGCCTATATATTATTTCAGATCATAATTTATCTCTATACCAAATTTCATCCAGATCTGTTTAGCCGTTCGAAATTTATAGAGTAACAAACATCCATCCACCCATCCTCACAAACTTTCAGCTTTATAATATTAGCAAGATAACGTTCCACGCCTTATAATATTAATATTACAAAGGCACACAATTTCTTGTCAGTTGCTCTTTACAATGAGTATTAAAAGCATATTTTAAAACACTTTATATATAAAAGGTGTGCACAAACAAAATTAGCTCGAATTTAAAATAAACCTAGATACTTAGCAAGACCGAATTTAAAGTAACCTCGAGAAAATCTGATTACAAGTACTGGGTATTCTAGAATAATGGATGGCTTGTGGTTAGGACATAGAAATTCAAATTACCTGGGGTGCCGGGGCAATTAATATTGTTTTAATGTGAATTGTTAATAATTACGTATTCATGGATTGTTTTAGTACATTGTGTTTGTTGAATTAACTTGTTAAATTGTAATGAAATGAACACAAGTAAATAAATAGCTTTTATTTTAACGCGTTAAGCTTCATTTACAACTCCTGATTATTTTTGTTACTAGCTGATCCCTGAGGTTTCACCCGCATTAAGAAGTAAAAACCCATACACATATTAAAACATTATTGATACCCAGCAATCCCGTGACGGCGTCCGCATGCACGTGGAGTGCGCGTGGAATGCATTTTGTCAAAAATATGTCTATGTAGTAGTTGTCTATGTTACGCCTTAAACTTTCAGCTATCTTCCAGTCAAAGTCCCGTTAAAATCGGTCCAACCGTTTAGAAGATTACCTCAAACAGACAGAAAAACAAAAAAATCTAATTGCATTTTTGTTATAGGTATCGTATTCATGCGCATCCAGTAAAAAAATGTTACTTTTAAATCACAAACTGATACTTCAATTTTATTTATTACAAATAAAAAGAAATAGAAATAGATATTAGCCGAATAATAGCCGTGTTAAGCGCTGCTGTATTCTGATTTGAATGTATTGGTAAGGAATCTCACATCCTTTTGATTTCTCTTCCTGCAACGCACCCCTAGGTAGGTTTCTTATCCTACATAATAAGGTCCTAAATCAATCCCATAGGATTTATTACAGGTATTCGTAGAGGGCAGTGTCCACTTACCGAGCAGAATGCTCGTTTTCTAATTCTTGTTATTGTAATATCGTTTATTGATTATTGAAGATATTTCGGTTAATCTTATTATTTTCTCATTCAGTCCACTGTTTCCACAATTGTCTCCAGTAATCAATACCGTAATATTTCATTCCTTTGATCCCGGAACGCCCCAAAGATCCTCGTCAATTACCATCGATATTAATTAGTTTTGGCGACAAATTCCCAAATTATTCCCGACTCGGCATTCACTGTAGACTTTTTGACCGATCAAAAAAGAACGAAAAGTGTAATTTCCTTTTTTTGTTTAAGTTTTAAGTTGCCAGTATTTATGTTTTTACAATAATAACATTATGAATCATAGAACTAACCATTTTTACTAGATAAAAATATTTATTGCACAATTATTTTCACTGTAATAAGTGACAATAAGTAGTCACTGTAAAAGTGTTGAAAGTTGGTAGGGCTCTTTGTGGTTCGACTCCGGCGGCACCACCGCCACTCCTATTTCAGCCTTATAACAGCAGTGTAGCACTGCTATGTTCTGGTTTGATGAGTGTGAGAGATATACTTATCCGAAACGTTCCAACTTAGTCCTCAGGGGCAGCAACGCATCTGTGGCTGTCCTCAGGTAGGATAGTGATTTTATCTGGGATCAATTACAGATGTCCATGGGCGGCAGTGGCCACTTACGATCAAATGGACTGCATGCTCGATTGCTACTTCGATCATATAAAAATATAATTTAAGGCTTTATCATCTATTTCGAAGATTATTAATGTCTATTGGCGACGGTTGCTTACGATGGTAAGCATAGCTTAGAATCCTTTACACCCGATGGGGTGTAAAGGATTCTAAGCTACCTTAGTAACAAAAAATGTATAGACATATTATATATTTTATATTATTCTTGTGGTAATTATTAAATAAAAGCTACTTTATGAACCTAATTTTCACTTCAGTACGTAATTGAACAAATAGACATATTATTTAAGTAGCAAGTTCAACGATTACCCTAGTTTTACTAATATAAAATAAATGTTATGTCGATCAATTACAATTTGAATAGAAGGGTCGTAAATTATGATAACGTTACATGTTCGGAATGTTTCCATAATGTGGAACCATGAATAACTTAGGACGAGATTGGGATTTTTTTACCCGGCCCCTAATTTACCAAGTTATGAATGTATTAAAATGTTAAAGAGCTTTATGTTATGTAATACTAGCGACGGCTTCGCACGGGTGCAAAGCTGCTAAATATACTACAGAAAAAACTGATGTTATTATACATATAAACCTTCCTCTTCAATCACTCTATGTTTAAAAAAACCGCGTCAAAATCCGTTGAGTAGTTTTAAAGATTTAAGCATACATAGAGATATAAGGACAGAGAAAGCGACTTTGTTTTATACTATGTAGTGATACCTACGTAGATACATACATACCTACTAACATTATTATATTTATATTTATGAAGGAAGGCATTTTGTTTTAAACTGACAAATCACTACATAGTATAAGACAAAATCGCTTTTTACTGTCTGTCCCTGTGTATACTTATCTTTAAAACTGCGCAACGGATTTTGATGCGGTTTTTAAATAGATAGAGTGATTCAAGAGAAAGGTCTTTATGTTTAATGCGTGCGAAGCTGCGGTCAAAAGCTAGTTACAGATAATTTAGGGTCGAAACGCATCAGCAAAACGTAGCAGTAAATGTCGACTACAATCGCCGACGGTCGCTGACAGTCAGCGATCGATCCACAATAATCATTGCCTTAGGAAACGGTTGTCAATATGAACTGCCGATGGTTTAGTTTAATCAAATCAATCTCACTCTGAGAAGAAACCTGAACCTTATCACTGTCATTGATAAAATAGTCGTATTTAGTGACCGCTGTGGGTGTATATTATACACAAAAAAATGCTTTCTACACTCATAGCCCTACATTAGAATTTCCTCCCTTGTCATAGGTGCCATGGACATACACATACACGAATACACAAACACCCAGACCCAGAACAGAAATCTAAATTCATCATTTATACATAGTAACAGGAGACTATATTAGATTTAAATGTCTGTCTGTCCAGGAATCGAACAAAAAGACGCAGCTACCCATATTTTGGATTTTGTCCCACAGACAGTGTTATTCAAGATCGGTGTGTTCAAAGCACAGATCTCACCCCAGCAGTTAGTAAGGTTGACGACGACAATTTTATCACAGTAGAGCACTCAATTCATGCAGACTACATGTTCGTTGCTACTTCAATTTCATGAAAAGGTAGAACCCCATGTAGTCCGACTCCGGCGGCACCACCTCCACACCTATTTCTGCCTTATAACGGCAGTGATAAGCGCTGCTGTGTTCCGGCTTGAAGGGTGTGGTTA
>DWPV01005146.1:0-12766 GCA_018251915.1 Urbanus proteus proteus
GATGTATTTATGCTGTATCATAAAAAAACGAATATCCCGTAAATTAAGCTGTTGCATACCTACCATATTTGCTTCATTTCATAAAAAATCCTGTAAATGGAACAGAATTTTTTTAAGTAGTAGGTATATTGGGTCGGGTTAAATGGTATCAGAGGCCCAACTAGAAATAAAGTATTAAGATTTGTTAATGTTATAACTAAATTAAAACAAAAACTCAAGATGACGAATAAGGTGTTGTAATAGAACAAGGACGAATAAAAATTACATCATCAGAAAGTAGCATAAGAATGCCCTATTAGATAATCTTACTTTAACCATCTAAACTCATTTACTGGTGCATTGTCTAGTTTTTATAGCGCATACAACAATGGTAAAGTCTTTATGTTCTGTTGATGTTAAACTATGGACTATGGACAAACATGGCCGGTCGGCAGGTGTCAACTGTTGGTATGGTAAACAATGTTACCAGAATTACAAACGAATAAAACAACTCTGGATAAACACGTCACATGAACCCTATTATGGATAGAACAATGTTGGTTGACTTTAACTAGAGACGCGAGTGTTGGTTTATAATAAAGGTAATTGTTGGTGCAGATATTTATGAATATACATAGAATTCAGTAAACTAAACGAGACTTCACTAAACGATTTAAGCATCATTTTATTTTGTGAGATGTAAGGTAGAATAAGTAAAAATAATTATAAATATTTTTTCTGCTCATGCGTACTACCATCGAAATGCTTGACTTAGTACCTAGTGTGAGAAACTCTGAGATAATCAAAACAAATACTAAATATTAAAGCTTAACTTAGTTTAAAGTTTTAACATAATGGTTGAAAAGGAATGAAAATAAATTTTGCAATAGTATTTTCTACGTTTTATAACATTGGAGTAGCAAAAGAGCATGCTGTCCATCGGATAATTTATTATTTTCTATTAGTGACTACTAGATAAGTAGTGAGACTTTATTGTAAGTCTGGTTCAAGTTAAAGTTTAAAGAAAATGTAAAATCACTTCCACAGTGAGAAATTAACGAACCAATCTTGCTTCTATAAACGCATCCCGTAAAACGACTTCCTCTTATTAAAAAAAAAGTATAAAAACGCGCGAAACGTTTAATTAAATCTGTTTATTTTTTAATTTTGTTTTAACGTTAATGACTACGCGTTTTTCCACTCATGCATCCAAAAGTCAACACAATCTTTTAGCATCCTCAGAATGTTACAAAAACGAAGAAGATAGCTTTCCGAAATTCTTACAAAACCAACATACCGACAAAAATATTTATGTGAGAGCAAACCAAACATTAATATTCTAGTTCCCAATCTAAACACAGTATCGTTGAGACAGTTGTTTGCACAATGATCTTGTATTTCTTTTTAATCTGTGACGGCGTGACGGCGTACAGCTGGCTCCAGGGTTGCCATAGTCGATTATCGCGTAGGAAAAAGGGGACGCTAAAAACTATAATTATACACTCGAGTTGCTTTTAGGGTTTTAACGCAAGGATATGTTTATAAAAGACTTCTTCACTCGACTCATTGTCTGTCTCGTATGACTTCGGCTTTGTCTTCGTGCAATTTTTGAAATGGATTCGTTTCATACAAAAAAGTGTTAGTTAGATGGGAGGGTAAGATAAGTTTTTAGAAAATTTTAGAACATACAGACAATAGCGGATAGAATTTTTATTTGAAAGGTCTTGGCTAGACTGAGGGTAGGTTTTATTAAAGAAGCAGGTACATTGGGTAGAAATGAGAGATCGGCACCAAAAATACTAATATAATTTAATGGTCTTTGAAATAAGTTGAAGATGATTTTCCAGATGGTAAAACAATTAAGGTTTTGACTGTATGCTGCATATGTTACATCATTCATATTAAAAAAAACTCAAAAAAACCGATTAAAAATCAAATGTCTGTAAAACCGGTTATTTTGTAGAGTATTTTAATTTTAGTAAGTTGTAATTTTATCCGCGAGTCTCATAACTCAATATGATGTTTGGTGAGCCTACCGCAGTCTCCAACAGCTGCTGTATGGAGGACCCTTTAGGCCCTTGAAGCCGTCAAGTACCACATTATTGAAGCGGGAATGTTCTGCTCTTATGCAAACTTCAACTTTCTCAGCGCTAATGCTTCATGTCAAAACGTTACTTGTAATTGTGTTAGCGAATTCTTACAAAGGGAACTTTATTTCAGTATTTTAATATGGCCCGTATTGTTCAATGATCATTAAAATTGTTTTAATTGTCACAATGGTTGAATTATAAGTTATTAGGTGCAATGCTTGCAATATGCAGCGTGTTATACAATACTTTTTCGGAGAAGGTTGATTGAATCGTATGTTTCAATTATTGTACAGGTTTGAATTGTAAGGGTGAGTAGTAGTGCCAATGTTCACAATCATAGTGGCGGTATTTAAGATTCTGAAGTGGAAATATTGTGTATTCAATTTTATGGAGTACTTTTACGAATAAGGTTGTTGGAATTATGATTATGTTTAATGCATTATCTTATAGTTATTTAATTTTTTTCAATCTCAGTAGTAAATTAGCTCGACTTCTCCATAATCCACAAAGACTTAGTTACAGGCGATATCCTAGATATAAGTTTGAAATCGTTGTACTTACATAATTATAATTATGTTTGTCTTGCAATGTAATCTGTCAGGGCAAATTCTGCTCTTTTTCTGGTGGTTTTAAAATGGAAACTTCGGGCTTTACTATCTTGAATAGTGAAGTAATTATACTTATCTTTTAATTTAATTGCCTTTTAAATAGCAATATGTAGCACGCACACATGAAGTTAACGATCCACAAGAACCCTATAATGTCAATGGCCTTATGACTATGTGCATACATTACTGACGTAAACATACGTAGTGATGTAATGTAATATTGCATACACTAACTTTAGGTTGTACTACTTTTAAACCCCATTCGATAAATGCCGATTTGTACCGTATATAATTCTTCTTGTAATCAATCAACAAAATAAAATATTTCAATAACAGAAAATGCATCTAATGTTAAATTAGGTATAAATGTATTTAAAACTGCAATGAAAAGTCGTAATTAACGCAGCTATGAAGACAACATTCATGATATTTAATTGTTGTCGACTTTCTTTTTCATACTTCCCTAAGATAAGTAAACAAACGTGACGTCACATCTGTATCTAGCCAATAACGTTTGATTTTAATATTTTTTTGTTTCTTTTTCTTCATTTTCCAGTACATATTAAAATGTTTATTTATCGCATTTAAGAGAAAGTAATGTTAAAAATATACCCAAATGTAAAAGTAAATTGAAGCTATAACGTTTGTGTGTATAATATTTGACCTAAATTAGTATTGCATATTCCCTATTGTAGGTAGGTACATGCCCAAAATATTCAACGCCCGTGAATTGAATTTTGGTCTGTGGCGTTTATTTAAGCGCGTTTCATGTAGCCTAACGATCCGCTCGCCCTCCTGTCATGTCAATTGACTACCGGCTACGTGCATTTATGATGTCTCCACAATACGTATTGGGTTCTATATCCTCGTGTACACAGTCACGCGATTTTCACCTTTATTCCCTAAGCTTTATTGTGTATATTCGGTTGAATTAAATAGACTTATTGCAAGCATTTCATTATTAACCCCCACCTGTACATTCGCAGGACTGATTGACAGTTATATTGCATTTATGAGCTTTATACCTTGATTTAAAATGCAAAATCAGAGAAAAATTTAACAGTAACTGGCAGCAATTCCAGTAGGTACGTTCTAGATACCGGTTTTCAACATCTAGGGAAAGCGTGAAGCATATTTAGTCGTGGTAGAGCCATTTGAGCTTATAATAGCAGTGTGCATCGCTGCTGTGTTCTAATTTAAAGGGAGATATATGTATTCGAGGTGTTTCAACTTAGTCCTCAGGGTTAGCAAAGCATCAATGATGGAACTTAAGAAGGATTATCATCTTATCTGAGTTCGATCTCATGTGCCGATGTTCGGCAGAGGCTACTTACCGTCAGGTGGACCGCATGCTTTTTTGCTACTTCCGTATTAGGTAATTATTTATATAGCACATTGTGACCTAAGTCCGCACGCCCTTCCGCGTGCGAGCGGACTTATGTCACGCGTCCTATAAAATAAAATACGATACTAGTGATCTAAGTTGCCTATTATACACGGCGTGTATCGTAATGTACTATTAAGAAACTATGGACCAATGGATGGACGTCAAATAAGATTACAGTTCTAATTGAGATCGCCTACAGGAACCTATTTTGCTGAATAGGTACTACCTGTACTACCTCCTACTCATAATACGAAATGATTAGTGTAAGTAGGTAACTGACTAATCTTATTCCGTGTAATTGTCAATGAAGTTTCCAGTTCATGGCAAGCACAATCAATTTACACCTAATTAATCCGCTTCAATAAAACAGTGAGTAACTAAGAACTGTATCTGAGATTTTCTCTAGAAAAGACCTGATTGTATTAAAATTTCATAAATTAAAACCATAAGTCACCATAAGTCATTAAAGTCAATGAAACATTGCTTCATGGAATATCGTTGTTAACAGACTTTTTAAGAATATGGAAGTAGCAAAGGCGAATGTAGACATCTATCATATTATCAACCTCAGATACGATTGGAATCCTACACGACTTCCCCCCGATGTATTGTTCCCCTGAGGACTAGGTTGAAACGCCTGGTGTAAGTGGATCTCTCTTACTACACTTCCCTTACACTTTACTCTTTCTTCTCTATCCCGCAATAACTTTGGTTTTTGGACTTTCTTTTACAATTTTTTCCTAGAGATGGACAGTTAATTAAAGGTTGTTAAGAAATAATAATTGTATGTTTATTACTTTAGTTTTATATTTTCTTTAATTTTTCAACCTAAACTATTATATAATAAACGCCATAGGTAAGGCTATATAAAACCCTATAAAGATGCTTAGAAAAGTATAAAAATAACGTTTAATATATTAATACCAGTACCTACGTACATACATTAATACCTACCTACTGGCGTGGACATCATTGTACTTTAAAGGTAGGTACTTATACGATTTCTCATAGTAAGATATTATTATAATGTGACATTAGAATATTTTTATTCCATTCATTGTGTATAAGCAATTAGTTACTTACTATTATTTCTCAATGTAGGTAATGTCTGTAATTTTATTTTGGTTCATTCATGGTTTTAATGTAAGACCATATTATTATTATTTGCTTGGATTGGATTATCTAAGTAGGTACTTTTGTTACCTCGTCCAGCGTTGATCTAATAAGAGAGAGAGAAATATATGAGGTCCAACTAGGCCGAAGCGCAGTTTTTAGGCGATTATCACACCGTGGAGCGCGGTTCTTATCATTGACCTTTTGTATACTTTAGTTTATAAGTATAGAAAACGGAGGTACAACATACTGAAAATGCCTCTACACGCGGGGTGAGCCCGTTGTAAATGCTATAAAGGACCTGCGGATACTGACACGCAATGGGTTCCGGGTTCGATTCTCGGCCAGATAGACATCTGAATATTGAATTTAGACTTTTATTAGGTCTAAATGTTTGTGTCATGATCTTTGTGTGTCCATGGCACCCAAGACACAGTAGTAAATCTTAGTATGGGGCTATGATTGTATCTACATAGTTGTATCCCCCATGCTATTACTAATATATCAGTGTGATTAGGGCCTTAAGTTAAAAGTGTTATAAAGTGCATCTCTTTACTTGTTAGGTAGATACCTATTCATTATGTATTGAGAACATTATTTAGCTTATGTAAAGATGAATAGGCAAGTACGGTAAGTACCTACCTACATAGGTACATTATAACAAGCAGAACAATTGACCTGTGAAGATAGATAATTATTACTTACTTGCAGTTAGCACAAACGTCGATAAAATTGCAAAGATTACTAGATTGCACATAATTATTTGTCCGACGAGCTCCTTTTATTTTACACGAACACAACTCAAAAATTTCAAGGAAATAAAACTTTTTTGTGCGTCATGATTAACAAGTCTTGTGAATTTGTCAGGAAAGCGTTACATTTCAAATTTGAACACACGTAGCTAAGGTAGATCCACATCCTAGCCCCTGCGCTCCTGGCAGGCGTCTGGAGGACCCATCACACTGAACAAACAATTACGCAATTTGTCACGGATTCTTTATGTGATGCACAGCTGAATAAACAAACCATTTGTCGTCATTCGGAATTAATCGGTACTTGATACAAAATACAATGAATTTATTTTGAAATATTGGTAGTTGATTTTGAACACTAAAATGAAAACACTCGCGCGTGAACTGGCAGCGATAACTGATACTGAAAATATTTTATTATCAGCGAAAAGACCGATGTAGAAGTAAGTAGAGGTCCTTACAACTTAGTTACAGCTACTGAAAGCATTATAGTGCAGTCATGTGGCGGCCCCCACCACACGCCGTACGACCTTGCAGTTATTATGGTTTTACAGACAACAATTTACAATAGAGTGACGAGTCGACGACAAACGATAGTGAAACCGATAATACTAACGTTAAACATCCTAACTCGTTTTGTAACGACCGACATGCGGGCTCATGTTATGCGAGTAAACAACAAGGTACCTTCAATCTACTTATTAAATTACATGCATGGAACATGCAATTTATATTGTTTGGTTATTTAGTGTTTTGCAATCATCCTTCGTAGATACCATGGATGTTACGACATGAAATTAATTTGCATAGACAGTGGAGGAAACAAACACTTTTCTTCAGGAAAAACACTGATTAATAGTTTCTTACAGGAAATGTATGAAATGACATTAAAGGTAGTTACCGATAATACAATATCACCAGATTTATCTTGCGTAATCGGAAAACCCATAAATTATTGATCTCATAAAAACCCAACTACCTTCGATGCAGTGGAACCGTCCTTCGATGTTTATTGTAATATTGTACTCAATAAGGTTCATGATTTTAATTCAATTACTTACATACCTACAGCTCTACCATTGTAATGCAAATCAAAGAATTCGTTTTTCTTTTGGTCTTGGAATGCTTAAATAGACTTCCTGCACCTTTTAATAGAGGGTTCAAGTAGATTAAAGATTTTTAGATAACTTTCTTCAATGTTTACAAGAAAATATTAAATATACAGATGTGCCACTTGATTCTTGTCATTGTAGTGTAACAATGTTGCTCCGGGGGTGCAATACTATAATGTCCTACTAAATAATCTTCAAAGGGTAAAAATAAAAGTAAAAATTTGTTTTAAAGCTTATATTTCAATAAATAATAACACAATTACCATTTCACATTTTGTGCGCTTACGAATACTTTTAAACAAAGACTTGAATTTTATCACACAAACTCGACTAATAAGTGGCAATAATGGCAAATATGACTTCAACCACGTGTTTTGCAAACAAGCTATCCGTAAGCTGCGCTGTGCTAACTCTTCAGGTACATACAGTAATACTTTGGATTTTGTAACAAGTCAATAATAGTCCTACAAAAGGCGTTTGCATTCCTTTGTAGTATATTAAATGTAAACGTGTAGTTAAACAAACAATGTATTTATTGTTTACAATATACACATAAAGTATGCTATGAGTGGGGTTTCTCTATGAAACAAAATAAATAAAAATAAAAATAAAATATTTTTTTAGCTTTCTATAATGTTAAGCCTTTCTATAATTTCAAAATACGTAGGTAGGTATTTATTTAAATACAATATAAACTTATGCAATGTATACATAAATAATTATAAATTTAGGTATATTTTAAATTTCTGTTTGAAAGTTAAGGCTTAAAGACTACTAAACTGATTTGGACGGGATTTTCGCTCAAAGATCTTGACTTGAGAAAAGAAATTGTAAAATTGTAAGGTACTTTGGACCAAATTAGGATTATTATTTTCACCAAATTATGTATAATATTAATAATAAAGATAAATGAAATGTATTTATTCAAATCAATCTAATAAGGTACAATATTATATAGCTTTGTAGGCAATGTAAAATATAATTCTCAAAAGTATATTATAAATAATGCAAATTTTAATATTAATAATTGATCGCCGTGTTTAAAGACAAATGGAATACAAACGCTGATACTAAATTTTAAACAAATTCTCAATATAATATGTGATTGCACAAGATTGTTAAATTTAAGGCGAGGACAAATCTAGTTAAAACCCAGCACGAATTTTGAGGCTACGAACTTAGAATGTAAGAAGGTAAATTTAATATAACAAGCATCACTCTTTTGCAAACAATATGCTGTCCGTGTGTCATTTTATCATGAGTTATTATACATAGAATAGGAGAGCCATAGAAAGGCCTGTGATTGAGTGTCCAACAAATAATAAAAGAGGGAAATAAGAAACCTATACTCATCTTTGTCTAACCACTTAATTTGATTATGTAGGCTCATTTGCTTTCTCTTTTTTAAGCTTGGTTATTTACTTTAGCTTACAATAAGTAACTATGCATTTTATGCAACTGCTATATTGCCGACAATTGAACATACTTGATAATAAAAGGCGTAATTTTATGTTTATTTGTAATAAAATGACGTTACTCGTGTGCACTTGTCACGTTATCCGTATGAAAATTGTATTTCAATACTCCTTCAAAAACGAGGTTGCAATAGATCACGATTGCTCCAATAAGTGTAAAATGGGCCAAACACGCCCCAAAAATTCTTCGTTCTACATTTTCACTACATTTGTCCAGAGCCTTAGTTATACACTTTCCTGCACCAACTTCTAAAGGGTACCTATTTATTATGATTGCAAAAAGCTACGGAAAATCTAAAATTAAGCATTTACTATAATAACAAACTAGATTTTTAACTCGAACAATGGCAGCATACCGTGCAAATACGCATACAAACCATGCAGTTAATATATCATAACATACCCTTATATTTAAATCAATGAAATATTACAATATCATTAATACTTCAATTAGCATGAGCTGGATATGTTATTATAATGGATTTATACCTATATTGAGCTCGGGATAACAAGTGAACTATTATTAAAGGATATTTTTGATTATATAATTGTTGTTAGGCCGGGAACCTTAGAACACTTTTTACCATTGATTACTATCAAGCTATTTTTTTCCTCTATATTTATTGTCGTTATATGTTGAAGGAGAGGAACTCTTATTCTAAAACCATACATTTTGTAGGGCAAATATTTTTTCGAATAATTTAGAGAAATATTTTGAAATTTAAGAAATAAAGACCGTGATAGTAATTTTTTTTGTCATCGTCACGTTAACAAACTTTATCCCTTCTACCCCAGTTAGCTACCGAAATCGAGGTCTTTTTTAAAGAAAAAGTTGGATGTCTCAACAATATGAATAAAAAAATACCTTTACAATAATCAAAGGTAAAAAGTATTCTAGGGATACCGGACTACATTTATTTTAGCTATTTTAAATCGTATTGGCTTAGTCAGAACGCATTCAGCCCAAATTTTATGCAATGCTTTTAAGATTAAAATACAGCAGAGCAAATATTAGTCGCTAAAACAGTATTTTTTTAGACGGCTAACTCCATCCAACTGTTCACAAGTTATCCCCTTAGCAGGTAACATGTATATAAATATTTTACACTCGTAGAACTAACGACTTCATAAGCCACAGCCTTCATAATATAATCTTTGTATGCAACTATGCACTGGTACAATCTTATAACATTTATATTTTGATATTTTAGTAAGACTATCCACCATACATGACTCCACGCCCAAAAATCATTAATTAAATTATTAAAAGACTTCAAAAAATAGCGATTCGAAACGCGAATTGGCGCAATTTGGCAATTAATTAAGTTTAATACAAAACTCGTGACATAATTATGTTAGAACAAAAGAGTTACAAATGTGTATACGTTTTAGTTTTTGATTATTACGGTTAGTTAAGTTTATATTGGACAAAAAAGTCCACACAATAGAAAACCTTGATTTCAATACAACAAATAACATAATTCAAAACATAACAATAATTTTTAAACAAAAACAACTTTATATAGCGGTGGTTCTTCCGTTTCAGGTACAGGCAAAATAAAAAAATGGTTTCTTGTGACAATTTAAGAGTACAGTGAATACGGGACACCGAAGAATACAATAATAATTAATGCATATATCCTTATTTATTTCATTATATTAAGAACAATACACCGCCATTTATGTGAGACTCGTAAAAGGCGGCTGCAAGGTTACCTAGGTTACACAAGGTTATCTATTATTAAAAATATGTAACTCCTCGTAGTATAGTTTCCTTCGCAAAACCTAGATGGAGGTAGGTATCCGCTGTGCACCTGACGGTGCGGCGAGCGGGCAACGCGCTCAGAGGACTCCGGATGGTGTTCTTTGCTGAGACCGCGGAGTCCTCTTCGCAGCGCCGAGGACGGCCACCGGGGGGGTTTTAGTGCGGTAAAAATCCCACATAACCCGTCGTCGCTCCCGAGGCGCCGGATACCTTCTGAAGGTTTCCCCCTCGTAATCAAAAGAAAAAAAAGGTATCCACTTGGGACCGATCTAAGGGAAGGACGAGGCGGCAATAGGATATTTGACTATAATGGAAATATCGATCAAACAATTATTATCTTAAAAGTAACTAGTTTTGTTAGCCTACTAAGCCAGCAAATAATTTTAAAATCCTTTTGATCTTTTTAATAAATCATCAATTATAAAATAATCTAATTTTCATACTTGACCACGTGATTGAAAACGCACGGTATTGGCCGAGTCTAAAGTGACGTCATCTGATAGTAAACAGTAAATGCCAGTTGTATAGCTGCCAACTTTGTATGCTGGCCGGTGATGTCAGGTAACAGTATAGCTCATTAATCACGTGACTTAGCGTTTTGGAGGCAATGTCATAAATTTAAACTTTGATGATGATTCTTGTAGTAATTAGAGAAATTCACAAAGATTTAATTAAGTCACAAATGTATAATGATATATCGAATAATTCGAACTATTTTCCTAAAACCAGTCAAATACCCTATTACCCAGAACAGCAAGAGTGAGGTTTAGGCAAAAAGAATGTCGGGATCTTGTCTAGCTTTTATATTTGATCTTATAGAATATATGATTTTTTGCATTGCATCCCATATTCACCGTTTAAGTTCCACGCACATTAGCGCACCGCGTCGCATTGCTATATTGCGCTAAGCACTACGGCGGCGTTTGTACAGTGCAATGGAAAATATAACAAAAAATAAATATATTTAAATTTTTCTCCAACAGTAAAGCGCGGTTGCCCTAATTTGCATTGAAGTTTAAGTTAAATTTAACCTTTGATTGTACATAATTCAGTATACAATATGCAACTTGCGTCCCAGCAAAGATAAATTTGATTTGTAGCTGCGTAATAATTATGGCTTAACTCTTCAGGTTCTATACAGGCCGGATATGTTTTGTCAATTCATTTTTTAATAACTTATCTAATATCAATTCAATATAATAACTCTTTGGAAAGTTTTCAGACCTCTTAACGTTACATATAAATTTTATCAATTAATTGTGATATATTTTTTTGGCATAACATTACAATTACTAATTAAATTATTCAATAAAAAGGTACATCATTTATTCGTCTCTCTCATTCAATGAATACAATGAACTCCATGTACACATCATATACACGTGTATGTATCAATTTTAAATACAAATTATTTGACCTATATTTTTTGAGATATTTATCGAAGTAACATTACATATTTTCATAATTTTACATATTTTTCGATATTATTGTATAGTGATTGTACGACGTCTTAAACTAAGACTAATTTGCGTTTTCCACACAGTTTGAGTTTTCTTTCTTTAATAGTTTTAATCAATGATACGGTTAAGACACACTCACACTGCTGTTTATGCCGCCGCGGTAAATATTATGGTAACAGTTAATAATATGCCGTAAATTATATTAGATTGAAAATTTAACATGTAATAAGGCACACCACACAATATTATCAATGCAACACATATCCAAATCATTTTTATCCTTTCTTTGTTTTCTTTATTTTTTAAATATGATAACACTAAATGCTAACTCAAGTCAATTACTTTGTCAACCATATCACCAATTAAATTTTGTAAGACAATAGCCCAACTTTTTTCGATTATTTTTAGTAGACACATATATCGAACGTACCTAAGGCAAATTTAGTGTCCGGCCTGTCTAGAACCTCGGTGTATGTCTATTGCGTTCAAGTGGGTATCCGGTCTCTGAGGTACGACAGCACGGACGCGGTCCCCTTCGCGAGGATCGCGTGCCGCGGCTGCCGGAAGCAGTTGCCCATCAGCTCCAAGGATCTGGAATTAATGTAACGTCTTTTAATTTCGCCTTCGCTAATCAGTGGTCGTCGAGTGACAGTCGCCTTTAAGGTATAACATATTGGCACCTACAGTTTTGGTGAGGCCGTGGATGATGGTGACTGTGGCAAAGGTAGTGGAACCCTTAGTTGTTCAACCCGGCAGCAATACTGTCCTACCTTTATCTGCTTAATAAAAGCAGCGTTCAATGCTGCTGTGTTATGTTAAATTCTTAGACATGAGGCGTTCCAGCTCAGTCTCAAGGGCTATGACTTATCTGTTGTCGGCCTCAAGTAAAATTCTAATATTACCTGGGGTTGACCTTTTTTTTTTTGTTTACGAGGGGGAAACCTTTAGAAGGTACCCGACGCCTCGGGAGCGACGACGGGTTATGTGGGATTTTTACCGCACTAAAACCCCCCCGGTGGCCGTCC
>DWPV01005147.1:0-12762 GCA_018251915.1 Urbanus proteus proteus
AAGTCTACCAATACGCACTTGGCCAGCGCGGTGGACTAAGGCCTAAATCCTTCTCACTATGAGGAGAGACCCGTGCCCAGCAGTTGGACAATAATATTGGCGTATATAGGGTGAAATTTCAAGTGTGCGTGGATAAGAAACCCTTAACCGTTGCCCTTATACAAATCTATGCAAATAAATGAAATTGTTTTTTTTACTCAATGCATATGAAAGTATACACGATACCTATAACAAAAATGCAATTTAAAAAATGTTTGTCCGTCTGTCTTTTTGTCTGTCTGTCAGTCTGTTCGTCTGTCTGTCTGTCTGTCTGTCGGTCTGCCTGTTTGGCTGAGGTAATCGACTGGACTGACTTTACTTTAATTTTTGTTAAAAGCATTAGCGCGCGCTACACGCGCATGTGGCCCCCCTCGCAGGAGAGCGGGATTTCAGATATGTTTAAATATGTATTCCTTTTTACTTTTTAAACTTGGGTGAAACCGCGGGGATCAGCTAGTATTATATATGTACACAGCGAAAATTACACTAAACGCGTACGTATTTTAGCTAACATAAGGCAGCACATGAATGAATAAACAATTTTCACATGCGTCGGTCGGGGACCTAACAATTATTTGTATAGCTCCATAAATCTTTTTGGCAGACATTTCTTTAGTATTGTAAAAATCTAACACAAAGTTGTGTATTATTCGTACATTTTTTTAACTTTAACAAACAAAAATAGGCATTTACGTGGAAAATATTTACAATAGGTATTTTTTACAAAATTCTTTTAGGAGTTTACTTTATAATACTTCGTTATTTTTAAGATTGAAGTAAAATATATTATACAAACATGTAGTCCACCTGATGGTAAATAGTCACTCCTATGGTACACTAACTTATGATCGACTAAAGACAAGACAATAATTCTACTAGAAGTTGATTATACATGCATTGTTACCCCCGAAGTTAAAACGCCTCTGATTATTACATACATCTCATTTGCCGCATAAGTTTAGTTTTAAGATTTATATATTTTGGGATTCCACATAGAAAAATACGTGGAATTGTACATAAAACTATTACTTAGCTTAAATCATTTTCTATATTATTTTAATTTATGTCATCGAAGTACACGAGTATGCCGTAACTTTTATATATTTTATTTTAATATATCATCCAGGAGTTTCCTTAATAACGTATCTTTTCTGGCTAACAGGAAATTTTGAATAAAAACAAAAAGTCTCGTGCTTTTGATATACGAGTATTTAGTTTACAATGCCATGCCAAAGGTGAAATGCCAATGGATTAGATTACATTATCTTAGAGGTAACTTAAGTTTTTACGTCCTTAGATAAGGGTTTAGCAGTTACTGAAGCCAATTGTGACGTGACGTAAGCACGTGACGTGTATGATAACGCATGACACAAAACAGTGCTAAGCAAAAAGTACTAAGTTCGTCTATGCTAAATCTAAAGATGTTCTGTGACTTAAGATTTCTATTCCGCGGAACTAAATACTCGTTTTGCTACCTGCATCTTGTGAGGTTTCTTTTATAAAATGGAAGTAAGTCGAGCATACGGCCCACTTCATAGTAAATGGCCACTGCCGCCCACGGATATCTGTAACCCCGGATAAGATTAAGAGTTCTGTGGTCGATCATAGATTCGGTGCGACTCTTGAGGAATAAGTACATAAGTGAATTAATGTAGAGTACTTTTTATATTTTCTATTAAAGGTTAAAGCAGGTATTACTCTATAAATGACCCTATTTATCCAATAAGAAGAAACAAAATAATTCTCGCTAGCAGCTAAACTAAAAACATAAGGTGGTTTTACCGGTAAAATAGCCCAATGTTTGAGTTTAAGCAATCGGGTTTTTCGCTGTTATAATAATTAAATTTGTTTTATTATTGTCATTGGGAACATTGATAACAATAGGAAATCCCAGTATTAGTGAACTTAATTATGACATCATAATTAATTCATTAAATGCACAAAAATATTGTCATGGTGATAGGGTTGACCATTATAAAAAAAACTCTTTCTGTGTCGTGAATGTCATGGACACACAGACAAATAACCAAACACACACATCCACAGCAGAAATCTAAATTCATAATTTAGACATTTGTCAGGTCGGAGATCGAACCTGGAATCCATTGCGTTTCAGACCAATATGATGACCGTTCCACTACGCGGGTCGCCAATTATTCGTAGTGCGTTAGAAATACACCACTGTTTTATCAAATTCAAATATTTTAAATATTAATGATATGTTCTATTTGAGTTTTCATCTTTAGAATATAACTTACAAAATAAAATTTTAAATAATCGGCCAAGTGAGAGAACTCGCACATGGAGGGTTCCATACCACTAAATGTTTCTTAGCATGATAAGCATTACGCCACAAGTCACAATACACCGCGCTAGTTGAATTTGTATACTTTGAGAATTAAATTTTAATTGATTTTTAAAGATCTCCTTGATATGCACTTATCTTATATCACGCAATTTCTACGCCGCTATAATGCAAGTAGATACCTATTTTATTGACAACCTTTTATATTAAATATTAACGTGCAAAAGTCAAAAAGTTATCGAAGAAGACACGGTTCATTCCCTGTGCTACTACTATTCTTACTACCAGTAGTAGCACGGGGAATTCGTATTAATTCGATCATAAATTATTATCATAAACAAGTTTTTGTTATTTTTGAAATAATTTATTTAATCTATAGTTGGAGTTTTTTTTCATTCAATGGCTGTATAAAGCAATGAACCTTAGACTAAGAATTTTTTGACGTTTGACGTTGACTTGATCTTTGAAGACGTTTGACAATCGTGACATCCTATCGGCGTCCATTCTGCTCGCTATATTGTTTTAATTAAATAATTAACTTTTTGTTATTTTTAGTATTTCTTATCAAAGCGGTCAAAGTAAAACTAATCTTGTGAAAATTTCAAATCTCTAGTTATTACAGTTTATGAGATAGAGCCCTGTGACAGACGGACAGACGGACAGACAGGAGGCTTAGTTATTCCATTTTTACCCTTTGGGTATGGAACCCTAAAGATGTGTACTTTAAACATACTCGTAATTGCTCGTAGATAAATAACAGAACTGCACGTGTTATGAGGTGACCAATTGACCATGTTGGTCCACAGGAGTGACAACGTATGCGATCGGCGTCAATGAAATTGCACGTTTTCGAAATTTTCTAATAAAAGTCCTATATGATTTTTCTGTTGTACCTTATTTTAAGCATTTTCAGCGGATGTAGGTGGTATTGATTTTCTTGCACCAAATATTGGGACACAGTAACAGTGTATGCGAAACCACAACTTGTAGTCTGGCAAACTTTAGCTTGAAATCCCTATGCACAGACATACACGGCGATTTATTAAGCTTTGTTGTTTTGAGAATAGGATAGAAATTTTATAGATTTTGATGGAAATGGTAAAGATACTATAGCTTTAATATCATTTATATCATGTATTTTTAATTGCTTTGAAACAGGTATAAAATTGTTCATGACTATAAACACAGAATAGTCTGTGACTATAGATTAGGTACATACATAGTTTTTTTTTTCAAATTTAAATTTGTAGGCTGTTAGAATACTGATTAGTTTATAACCAGTGTTTGAAATGGAATCATTTGCGAAAATACGATAAATAAAGCTACGATATATTTCCTATGGCTGTTACCTATTTAAACCCATGTTCAACAGTTACTAGAGTATATTCTACGGGATTACTTCAAATAAACTGTAGATATGTAGTAATATCGTTGAACAATAAAAATAGGGATTTTGCCAATCGCTACAAAAATATTATTCCAAATTATACCTAACTTCAGTTTAGTTGTATAAGAAAAAAAAAACAATATGAAAATATTTCTCCAATTTTTGTCAGTAGGTTTACGAGGTCTGTGGCTACAAATATAAAGTAATGACGTTATTATTATGTAGATTTCGTGGCGTTATAAAATTCGTTTAACTTACAGTAACCTCTGGTCATATAATCCGATTTGTGGTGAATCGATATTGCTATAATCGGGCGGATATTTGAAAGCCAAACCGCAAATGTGCATCGAACCATATTTCCTTTTATTATATACAGGGTGTCCGGTAACAAATTCAAATATAATAGTTTTGAACATAACTATTTAAATTGGGTTGGTATTAGTATTTTCCATATATTTTTTAATATTTTCAAACACTAGTATTTCATTGGTAACAAACTTCATGTTCAGAATTAGAATATTAAAAAAAAACCTTATCGTAAAGCATTAAAAAATGTAAAATTTTGTAAATTTAAACACATTATAAATTGGTATAGAATTTCAACATTTTACTGTCTATTAAACTAAAACGTACATTCAATTTTTTGCATATTTATATGATGTTATATGAACTACAAATGCCTGTGCATTCAAAATAAATACGAAAATTGTTTTGTCTAAATGTTCTTCCTAACCAATATAATATGCTGCGAGTACCTCGAGGCGAAAAGATAACTAACGCAATCTGAGGAAACTGTAAATTATACAAAGCAACAATAAATATATTAAAACCTAAGATAGGTAACTAATAGTTAAATTACCGGTAACATAAACACCAAAATTGTTTTGTCTAAAGGTTCTTCCTAACCAATGCAATATGCAGCGAGTAGCTCGAGGCGACAAGGTAACGCAATCTGAGGCAACTGTAAGGAATACCAAACGCCTCTAATGTATTCATTCGGGAAAAATCGCGCCCGCCCGCCTCAGGTACGCGAATGGAATCCGATATCACATGTACCTAACTTTTTAGAAACCAGAAGTTATTCATAAATCTACCTGTAGCTATGAGTTTGTCGCAAAAGTTTAGACCTTACAGACACTCGTCACATGTACCTATTTTTCTTTACAAGCGTTCAGAATTGTTAACGTTAAGACTACGTTTGACGACCCGCGAGGCGGAACGGTTACCATACCGGTTTAACGCGCAATGGGTCACGGGTTCGATTCCCGACCAGGCAGACATTTGAATGATGAATTCAGATTTTTGTTCTGGATCTGGGTGTTTGTGTATTAGTGTATGTGTGTGTCCATAGCACCCACAACACAGGAGAAAATCCTACTATGGGGCTATGAGCGTAGAAAGCGTTTTTCTAAGTTTTCGAACTTAGTCCTTAGGGATAGCAATTTAACGAGTATAGTTCGACTGGGGAGATATCAGTTATGTGTGGCGTGTAGCGGCGTGCGCTTCGATGGAAAAGAGCGAGTGCGTCGTAAACGAGGTCATCTGAAGAGGATTATCTTAGTCCTCAGGAGAGGCAATGGGTCTAAAAGCAACTTCAGGTTGAACCGCTGTTCTATATTGACATATTATATGTCTGTCCTTAGGCGGCAGGGATAATTTGCCATCTGATGGGAGGGCTTGCGCTTTTGCTACTTTAATATTATAAAAAACCTTCGTCAGGGAGTCGTCGTCGTTTATAGCTAATAAATACCGATCCTTTCAGTTCAAGAAACCTAAAGAAAGAATCACAGTTTAATCCTGCATTATTATGAACTTAAATTACTATAATATGATTAACATGTTTACCATACACCTACTTTTTCTGTTTATTGCTCTCTACGACAACAGTACAGTAAATTAAATCTAATTCGATGTAATAATTCGTTGAAATCGTTCCTATAAACATTGCAAATACATTACAAACATATGACGTCACGCAGACAGTCTATAAAGACTCCGACTGCGTTAAATTAATTCATTGACTACGTTAACGCGTTTGATGTTTAAATACTGCCACATTGTATATTCAAATTATTTACGTAAGCTAAAGGTCGGCGAGGGCACTGATTGTAGACAAACAACCAGGCTCTGTAATCAGATATCTGCATTTCAGTGTTGATATCTACTTGTATGATAAATGATATTAATGCGCATGATGACGACCAAAAATTTGGAATAGTCAATCTACATAGATACATGTCTGTGAGTCAAATTCAAATCGCAATTATACAAAGTCTGTTTTAAATAGACTCTTTAAAAAAAATTAAGACGAATGCTGGATTATAATGACGTTCTTTTTAAAATGACATGAGATTTAAACCGTGATATATTAATATTATCTAGTTTGAAGGATGAGAAAAAGGGGTTAAGGTATTATAAGATGTCTCAAGTTGATCTTAAGCAAAGGATTTGCTACCAACCTGAGTCATCAATCCAACTTTGTTGTAATTACAAATGTCCATGAGTGAGAGTTACCATTTACATACGTGTATATCAAATTAGTGCGAACATTTACTAAATAAATTCTTAAAAAAAATAGATTTTTAAAACAGCATATCTCGGTACAAAACAATAACATCGGCCATACATAGGGCATTTTTATTATGCCTACCAAAACTTTCAGCATCACTCACATTTTGATTGAATCGCCTGTAGTATAAGCAAAAACTTGATAAGCAGCGAACTTATTTGAGCAAACAATGAAATTGCGAGCTAGTCTGAAAACTAAATCAACACTTCATTGTTCTAACCGATTGGAAAAGTAATAGAACTTCGCGATCATAAATTTTCATCTAACAGAGCAAGCAAAGTAGTGCTTAGTTAAATATTTTCATATAATTTATTGTTAAAGAATGATTCACGCTTTTTATTAGCATTAATGCCAGTGTTAAATTCACCACTAATTATATGGTTTATATTAAAATAGTTATTTTAACAAGTTTTCCAGTCGCTGCTATAATTGCTTATATTCATATACTGTATTTCGAAACTTTAACAGCTACTTACGATGCATACATTATTCTCATGCTTTCCCTAATATATATATCTAGTAGTTTCCAATTCTCATTCAAAATGGCTCTTGTTCATATAGTTTCATTCAACTTTTCTTAGCCATTGCAGACACGATAAAAACGTATTAATTACACACACAAAAAATAAAACAAGTATTTTATGCCGACAAGATCTTCGATTTCGTTACTAATGTAATTAACATAGATGATAGCACAATTCAGAGTTGAATTTCAAAGATGGTATAACCTGATACTGAAGAATTTGACATGTCGATTAAAACAATAAAATAGCATTTTCTAAGTTCAACGACCTTGTAACCATTAATCGGTACGCACACAGGCTCGATACCAATTGCATATCTTAGGTCTGTTTACTCAAAACAAATCCCTCGGCAAATTACTCAGAGCCAAACCGCTGGCGCGGCAAATTATTTACGAGTAGCGAATCCCTGGAGATACCACTTGGCGCCAGGAGTAATAAATTTTGCAATTCAAAGCATTAAAATCTCGTTAAAACGCTACCTAACATCGGTAGGACTATACATACTTACAGCTGTGGTTAATGTAACGTAATGAAACAACCGACAACTCACGAGATGGACGAGGCTATCATTGCCAAAGCGCAACAAGTGAGTTCACTCAACTCGTCGCCCGACCAGTCGACGCGACTAGTCTTGAGGCGAATAAAAAAAACGACAGGGCTCAGACGGGTATATGTCCTAAACTAAACCTGTATCGCATTCGGGGTCGATTAAGCGGTGTTGTCCTGTTGATTCGGATTTGTGACTAACTTACCAAACCGCTTAATTTGACTTTTAAATTACGAAACATTTTTCACTGATTGGAATTAAACAAATTATAACATTACTCTAATTTGTCGTTTCTTTATACCATGATTTTAAAATTCGATTAATTCTTTGCTACAGTTAATCAATATATTGTTAAACGATAAATTTACATAAATAATATTCACCTACGTAATGAGATAATAAATATTATTCCTCAATGGTATAAACGGAATATTGGTAAATCCATTAATGATGTAATGATCTCAATTGCAGCACTGCATTATAAAGGCTAAAAGTTTATTAGCATTTTTATGCTTCCTAGAAAAACTTGAACACAGAATAAAGTAAATTTAAACTTTGATGTTGAAATTAATTAAAGTGAAAGTTAATACTTTAATAAGGCAAGATATTCTATCAAATAAGTAGAATCCAAACCGGGAAATACAACAAAACAAAAACAGAAAAAGAAAAGCAAAGATTCACAATAATCGTATTACTTTGATAACACCTTAATGGAAATTATATGAACCATTATCTTATGCGACAAATGTAGATAAATAATAAGGAAGTACAATAAGAAGGAAATAATTCATTCGGGACTTCCTCTTTTGCATAAGAAAAGATTTTCCTCTTTCCATTTTAACGAATGATTACTGATAACTCTGACTCAGTCCAATAAAGATGCAATTCCAGTTTTACGTTTACCTGATACCTTTACCGGGTTTACCAATAAGGTACATGGTTATACAACATACACAGGTATACTTACTAATAAAATTTATTTACTTTCAAATTTAGTATCTAATTTATTAGCATTAATAGAAAATGCTCCATAGAGACTATGTGTTAAATGTTTAAATATCAATATCACTTTAAAGACTTCCTGTTTTGATGTACTTTCATATATAAACACTTTTAGAACTTATTGGATAATCCAGAAACATTTTGCAAAGGTCTCATGCATGACCATGTTTTTGTAAATCTTATTTACCAACTAGTTTTCGCAAATCTATTCTATTTCCCTTGATGTGCTGACGTTCAACACTAAAGGATATTGCTTTCTGAATAACAAAATATAGCATACTTCAGAAGAACTCAAATCACAAGAGAAAAATCCAGATTCCAAGAATAAAGTCAAAGGCTAGATGCCTTACTCTGGATTAATCCGTTGATTTGTTCAGTGGATAGTCCGGCCTTGTTGTTCTTGAGTTCTCCTTGGATGGTGCGTCCAAAAACCGTATCATTGTCAATACATTTCACGAATACAATGGACAATGGTGTCCATTTAAAGGCTACATAAGTATAGCTATGTTAATAAAAGGCTCTGATATAAGCGGTTTTTCTTTTATGATAGAAATATCAACGAGGCTTCCCGGATAAAAATATGGCCTCGTGTGTGGGTGGTCTATACGTGATCGACATTCTATATTGAAAATCTGAGTGTGTAATTTAGATACGAATTTTTGCAAGCAACCTTTCCTATGCGAAGTGACAATAAATAATGATATATAAAGAAATATGTGTCAAGCTAGTGATAGATGTTATATAAGTAGCAAGTGCCATCCAAATCATCACATTAAAAATACCCAGTCTTGGTCGTAACATCAGGTTGTACAAAGAGCCGATGCCACTAAGGAAAAAATACATCTTATTAGATACAATTACAACTACGATGTAATTACGGTTTCGGTTTAAATTCGGTTTTAACATATCTACTTCCAATAAAGTCAGTACACGCTGTGTCTACCATTCTATAACAATTCCATTCACAACTCTGCTGAAGGTAATTTCTTACAGAAATAAGCAGTACCTCGTACGGTACCATTTCCTTATCTTGTTATCTCTGTGTTTACTGTGTGTATATGATTGTTAAATAAATAAATACAATAAAAAGAACAGTATATTTTGTTAAAAAAATCTAGATTATCTTAGTGTTTCCTTAAGTCTACGCATAATGATGGGTAGTTTACTCAAGTCGGTACAAATTAAGCGTAGCAGGTGTTCTGAGCTCATCTGAATTAACGGCGCGACTGCAGCACGACTGATTATAATTAGCAACGTGAGCGCTGTTACTAATTGTGATAAGAAAAATATTAACTTTGCACACTTTAGCTATATTTACCTAGTTGTATATATTTTCAAGCTATAGAAATGAATATGAAAGGTGGCCTAACAGTTACCACACCGGTCGCACGCGCAGGTCACGGGTTCCATCCCTGGCCAGACATTTGAATAATTAATTTAGATTTCTGTTCTGGGTCTGGATGTTTGTGTTTTCGTCTTTGTGTCCATGTCACCTACTACACAGTAGAAAATCCTACTATGGGGTTAAATCTCGTCTCTTTAAAGAAACGTAGTTATTATCAAAAATCTTGTATAATGTTTCACTAATTAGTTTTAATTTTAATGATTTTTATAGGTATTTATATGATTTAGTTTTTTTTTATAAATATGAATGTAAAATACTAAGTTACAATGTAAATAAGTGAAAATAAGTTTACTAATAATTTAGGCATTATACAATATTTCTAAAGGTTTAGGTAAACATTTAAAAGAATGATTCTCTAGTTGATATGCGTAATAGTCAAAGATTGAAAATTCAAATACGAACATCGCGTGATGCAGAATAAACAATACGTATTTGTACGAGTAATTTGGACACCTTAGAAGTGTATTCAAGAAACGTTATGTTAACGTTATACTAAAGGTTTCACAATATTATTATTAAATTTCTCAATATTACTAAATACCTTTAGTAATTGGGTTGAACTGTCATGTAATAAAGGAGGCGAATAAGTTACCTTTTAATAGCAAATCTCAAAGAAACGATGAAGGTAACCTGTATTCGACAATATTCCGTATCTTACAAATACCTAATCATATCATCACATCTTATTCAGTACATTCCTATAATTCATTACACCTCAAGTACCGAAACAATATTATTTAATTCCAGTTATGTTGACAGATATTTTAAGCTGTGGTATCAATTTATTTTTACAAATTTTACTACTCTACTCAGCTTATTAGTAACCGTAGGAAGTAAGCCGTAGATTTAAATGGTGATACAGCAGCTATACTTACTTATACTAGAGAGATACTTATCAAAGCCACGTTTATTTGTATCGCTAAGCAGATTACTAGCAGGTAACCATAGTCCTCAACAGAGGAACCTCATCTGGATTCATTCTTATGGAGTAGGTTATAGATATTCATAGGTAGCAGTAACCAGATACCTACTACTAGATAGACGATCATTTAATCATTAAGTGTGGTAAGGCAGACATACTGATCCGAGGCGTTCCAACATAGTCCTTAGGGATGGCAACGCATTTTTTGTCAACGTCAATTAAGACTGTTCTTATGTCAGGTTGACTACAAATGTCCATGGGCGACAGTGGCCACTTACCATCAGGTGGACTGCATGCTTGTTTGCCACTACCTAGTTACAAAAATTCCTCAATCTCATAAAACCTCTGTATTCCTTTACACGTCTACCTTTATTTGTACATTCTAATTACATAAAATCGAACATTAACCGACTTGTATGACTGTATGTCATTTGCATAACAGTTCCTTCCGACAAGGTGACTAAGAAATGTTCTTTGAAAATCCCCTGGAGTAATTAAGAACAAAAGTTTGTTTATCTATAAACTTCGAGGTCTTCATATTTCCATATCAGACGAAATGTTATTATCGTGACACGTCAAATAAAACGTGTTTCGCGTTAACGGGATAACTTCGGAACTTGAAACCCGACTTTGAGGTGTCGTTATGAACTTGATTTTATTGCTTTTTGTTTCAGTGATACCTGCATACTTCCTTAGTACTGTTACACGAATAACAGCCACTGTTGAGGATAATCACCGTGTAGTAACGACTATCTCTGTGTAATCGTTTTACTTATTATCTGTAAAGTGATAGAAACATAAATTGCATTAAATTAATTAAATTACGTAAGTAATTAGTTATTCATATCGTGATGAATGTTGCTCAAATTACGTCATTAATTCCATATAATCAACTAATTGTTACCATAGGACATTCTTTTATTTATAATCCTACCAACCGAATAAAGGAAGTGTGCGTCAAATTGGTATTACTCAATACTTATTATTGGATAACAGTTATTTAGCCATTATAACGTGGAAACATTTAACACGGGATGACATATTTGTGAGTGGCATACTTTCCTCCTTCCTCCTACTAACCTAACCTAACCTAAACGCATTGGAGTAACGTAGACGAACTAAAGTTATGAGGGGAGATTACTTAGTAGTGGGACCGAAAAAGTGGACCTAAAAGTGCATTCTAGCAAGACTTTTTATACAATAGGTAAATACGTTTGCTCTTCGGACAGTAGGTATAAAGCTGTGTTGTAACTTTTAAATTAAGTAAAAAGAGATATGGTCTTATATATTATCTTCAAAAGATCCACATAGCCGATGCCCCTGCCGAGCGAACCCTCCTTTTGTACAATTTTCTATGCAACCGAGTTTCCACCGCTTTGTTAGTCGCAACCGCAAAATAAAATGAAACCACAAACGAATTTGTGTCAGGTGTTCATTTAATACAAACATTTTAATATTGTAGTTTTAAAACGAGTTTGATATTTATAAAGATGAACTATTGTATCTACCTTCTTTAAATTAAAAAATATTTTTGTAAAAATGGACCCTTGATGTTTATTTAATATCAGCAATCAACCACTGTTATGGAACAGACACGGCGCAAGAAATAAGGTTGTAGTAATACATCCGGGGCCTACAAATGGGACCTTGAGGTTGAAGAAGACGCCGGGAGCATACACATTGAATCAGTGTACATTAACGGAGAAAGATACACAAGATCTTCACAAAATCCCAAAAAAATTAAAGTGAAGGTCACAGAAAAGTATCTGTAAGTGACCTTCAAGTAATCTACTTAATTTGCCATAAAAAGTTACAATATATTGTTACTCAAGATCATAATAGGAGCGAACAATTTATCATTCGCTCTAAAGACATAATGGAATGGATGAGTTGACACTATCGTGCCACGACACGACATGACTGCAGACGCTATCCCGGCCAAAGATTTTTACCATAGATAGGCCCTGCGCATTCAAAAACTGTTCACGTTTTGCGTAACTGCTGAAGAAAAGACGGCGTAGTGATAGTTACAGTTATCTCGCTCTTGCATTATGTAATTGAT
>DWPV01005148.1:0-12762 GCA_018251915.1 Urbanus proteus proteus
TTCGTCTTTGTATGTTTATGGCACCCACGACACAGGAGAAAATCCTACTGTGGGGCTGTGTGTAGAAAGCGTCGAAAACGCCTTTAATATCCTATCAACCTTTTGAAGTCCACTGCTGCGCATAGGACCCTTCTAATGCGGGACTTTGGTAATGGTCATCGCGCGTCGTGTTGGAGTCAGTGGCTGAACATTTCACAAAAGAGGATACTACTACCCATCTCCTGGATGTGGTTCCTTAGTTCTATGAGATCCACGGATTACCTTGAAGGAGGCTATTGAAGAAGTATTGTTATAGTACTAATTATAGAAATGTTTCATTAAAATTATAGGTACAACATTTGGTCACTTTAGCAGTGTATTTGGCATAATTTTATTACACTCTTCAATATAGAACGAGTATAAGAGGCAGTTCATTTCTGGTTTTTGTTTAATTTTTTGTGCTTTAAATATTTTCAAGTAGAAGGTAAGAATTTACAAATGAGTCATGGGAGCAAAAAAATATTTTCATTACAAAGCATTACTCATAGGAAACATCGACATGGTAATAAGACGCGGTATTATCAATTGCGTTCACTTGACTCGATTCTTGTCTCGCAGGAAACCGCCAATTGACCATGTTGCTTTTATAAGCAGCTTTTGTTATATGTATTTATTTTGAGCCATAAAATATGTTAAGCACTTTTATGTTTTTTTCATTATACGATAGAGTAATATTTTATTTACTTACATATTGAGAAAAAGTAAAATATAAAAATATTTAATTTAATAATTGAAATAAAATAATCTAGATAATCAATATAGTATAATAGTAATAAGTTTTATAAACACATGTGTAAAAAAATAAATTAATGTCATCAAAAAAATAGGCTTTAACGATTACTAAAACAATACTATAATAAAATATCAAATACATAGTAGGCTGTAGTATCAAAGAATTCTATACAGCATAATCCAATTCTTATTATAAGAACAAAATTGAAGCTAGAATTTATATCTCACTGGGGTACATAAATCTCATTACACTGGCAATACTGGTGGCGCGCTTGTAACGGTTCGTATTCCAGTGGAGTGCGTGCAGAACCCGGCGGCGTGGTTCGCGAGCCGCCTGCGCGCCGCCATGCAGGGGCTCGGCACCGACGACCGCACCCTCATCCGCATCGTGGTCAGCCGCGCCGAGGCCGACCTCGCCGCCGTCAAGCGCGAGTACGAGCGGCTTTACGATAAGACCCTGGAGAGCGAGATCCGGGTATGTGACCGGTGTGTCCCTTGCAGTGGAGTGCGTGGAGAACGCGCCGGCGTGGTTCGCGCAGCGGCTGCGTGCGGCCATGCAGGGCGCGGGCACCGACGACGCCGCCCTCGTGCGCGTCGTGGCCACGCGCGCTGAGATCGACCTGGGGGACATCAAGCGCGAGTACGAGAGGATCTACGACAAGACGCTCCGCAGCGAGCTGGAGGTTAGTGGGCTGCTCGCTTCTGGGAACCCGCTAGCTACGTCTGAAAGTAACGGAACGTTTTTGAAAAATAGTTTTTACAGCAGACCAAGTTTTATTAGTAGTAATTTGTAATTAGACTTTTGTTTAGATTGGCGATAATAAAATGAGTATTTTACTTTTAAATGGAAAAAAGCAAAATGTAGCGTAGATTTCTAAGTCATCTAAAAAAAGTATGCTAATTCTGTCTCAAACGTATTCTATGTATTATTATACAGCAAATAGAGGCAGTTATTACGTTCTTAAATATTAAATTTAAATTAATATCGTTGCGGCCACATGCGTCACTGCATGTCAAACATATGCAAAAAAAATAGCAAGTGCGCTCACATTTTTTGTTTTAAATTAGCTAAAAAATTCCCCAAATCATATTTAAGTGGTACGAAATAGTTACGAGAATTCAATTTTAAAATCAAATCGAAAATATATTTTAGTTACAGCAGCTAGTAATATTTTATGGGCTTAAAAATATCACACATTTTCGCATAGCACAGTACAGACGCATGAAGGTAAAGCTTTTCTCTATGTATTACACAGCACGGAAATAGCTTCAAGCTCCAAATTTTGCTTTCGATCCTCCTTAAATAATAATTAAAATTCATAAAAGCTGTTCATTGGTGTTTAATAGCTGGATGGTCAAAATAAAGCTATTTCTATGCTGTAGTAATGTTATTTATTAATCACATTTCTCATGCTACTTGCCTGGTGTCGGGATTTGAAAGGAGGTGAGGTTACTTGTTTCATATTTATATTATACGCTTATTTATCTTAGATAATTAAATTATTGTTTTTTATTGTTGGGACAATGGATAATTTTAAAGGCCCTATAGATTGTAATGTGAAAATAAATTATATGTGGAAGATTCCTAATAACAGCGTCATAACTAAAGACTGCGAGGGGTACAACGTTAAGGGTATATTTTGCAGATATCGCCACGAAATCGGTCGTCAAAAATGTTCTATGTCCTATAGGACTTAAACAATACCAGGGGCGGTCATGACCTAGCTAAGACTTCCTATATTTATGATATTATTATGATCAAAATAATTTATTTATCTTCAATATAATGAATGCATATGAATTATCTTCTATCGTTCGTTAATAACACACACTATGAGAATGTATGAGCAATGCTTCACAATACTAATGTTGCCGCGTTTCTTCCCCGCTTGCCTGTCGCTCCGCCCCCGGATAACGCTGTGTTCGCGGCCGGCAGCAGGGCGAGACGTCCGGGGACTACAAGCGCGCGCTCGTGGCGCTGCTCGGGCCCGCGTAGGAGCCCCCGCAGCCGCCGGAGCGCCCGCAGCCCCCGCGGCCCCGGCAGACTCCGGAGCCCTGCGTCGCACCGAGCACCGACCGCCGTGAGCAGCTTACGAATGTTAGCTATAACTTGGATGTCTATTGTATGCTTGTTTCCTTTTCATGTGGTGGTTTTTGATAAATGTTAATTGAGAATTGAATGAAGACCCCATTTTGTCGACGACGAATTAATTAAACGATAATGGAAAAAATCCCTATATCTACTATGAGTACTTGTCAATTTATCCATGATAATTGGGGCGCTCGAACTAAATCTCGAATATTATTAGATATTTATATGCTAAAAATAGAGTTTACAGAGCGTAATGGCACCTATTTACACTTTGTGTATTATTTTTATGCAATGTTTAATTTGTTTTTATAAAACGAAAGCCTCTGTTAATAAATACAATAAATTCCTACACAGCCTTAGCTGCAAACAGTGCCTTCTAAAAATGTTTATTAAATTTTATTGTCTATTAAAATTTTATATTTAAAATGTTATACTTTAATTAGAGAAATTATTAGAATATAAAAATATTTGTCCATTAGAACAGAGTTCTAAGAGTATATTGCATTCCAATTGAAATTTCACCAGATTATTAGAATCCTTGTGTGCTTGTTTCAGAGTATTTTATTAAGCTTTAACTTGTATTTATTACGATTTATTTTATTAAATGGTAGAAAATAATTGTTGTTTTTTATATCAGCATCAGCCCGTAACTACATTTTTTATTATTTATTGCCTCCCACTCCTCTTGTTTATTTATAAATAAATAAAAGACAATTTATTAAGCATATATAAAGATTTGTTTACCCGAATACCAAAGATTTATAGTAAAATAATAATATTAATGTGAGGTTTAAATAACACTCCAAAGTATGCGAACAACAGTATTTATTCAGATATGTTTTCCGTTTCATACATAATATTCACAAAAGTAACCACTGGCAACATTGGCGAGAAATAAATATGTACACAGGTGCCGCCGCCGGTCATTGCACTTCATACAATTAAACTAAATATATCTAAAGCGACGAAAATTCAAAAATATAACTAATAAATTTTATACATGTTTCATAATATAAAGAAAATCACTTAAAAAGAGGAACATAATAAGCTCGAAGGCAATAGTTAAGTCTAATCGAGTTACATAGTCGAGTACTAAACATTTTACAACATATATCAGACAATAAATAGCGGACTATAAAATTTTGATTCGCAAATAATCTTAGATGACAAAAAGTATCAATTTCTCACTTTAAATCGTTTATTTTAACGTCTTGGTAATTTAATCCTCAGTATTTCAAATTGTCTCTATTAGTAAAAAGCTCTACGAACCGTTCATAGTCAGGTCAGTGAAAGTCAAACAGTAAAGGATCTACTAATAAAAATTTACAATATACTTTTAAATACTAGTAATGAGAATAAATTGTGCAATATCTCCTAATCTCTCTCGATTTACGCTCGATAAATACATACATACTCTTTTAAATATTGTTTAAATAGCAAATTTGAAAAACTAAACTCTGCTTATGATAATATAACATTTTTTAAATATATAATCGTGTGAATTATGACTATTTCAATTTAGTGTAATAATGAACAATTTTGGAGCATCTTATTTACCGCTAAAGTAATCTAAAAATCTGAGATACGTTTTACTTTATTGCTACGACGATATAGTGACGGTTATTTTAACATTATTTAAATTGAACTCGCATGCCTGCCTCTATCACAAGACGTAGACACAAGCTCATTCTGTGTATCACTAAACGAACTGGTTAAATACAATATATATAAATAATTCATCTCAACGCTTGCTTTCGATACTATTTGTGCTTCGAGTGCAAGCTCGTTTGAAGAAACTAAAGGAATAAACAGAACGCGTCAAGCATAATTTTGGCTTCAATATTCCATGGCATATCGCAAGCAAGCGTCCGGTCACACAAAATGGCAGTTAGTCCGAGCACTGCACGGACACAAAATCGCTCTAAATTAACTAATTCATCGACAACACACTACACGTACAACACCTACCTTAGCATTGCGTGACACTACCGTGATACATAGTTCGCGAAACTAGAATAGAATCTCTTACCTTACAAAATACTCTTCTATTATAATTAGCATTCATTTCTAAGGCTCAGTAAGATCATATCGGTTTACAAAGAGAACGTTTTGAACGATTCCTACATAAAAATTTCTAATTATACGATAATGTCGATTGAAAAACAAGAGTAAAATGTGTTTTAATTTACACAAAAATTGAGTTGAGAATAGATTGACGTCAGAAGATGGAGGCGTAGATTAGTTTAGTAAAACGAGGAGACCGCGGGCCCGCAGCCAGGCTCGGGCGCTCAGTCGTTGGGCGCGAAGAACTTGGCCTGCAGCTCCTCCAGCGGCATCACCTGCTCCGACCCCAGCGCCGGCTGCTGCTCCGCTTTCGATTGCTCGCGTAATTCTGGAAAGACATGAATGTTCAAATTAAATTCATACTCATAAACCAGGCAGTGTTACAGCATTACAGTGTAAATTAATGTACTGTGAAAGTATTATTATATAAAATAGCTAGTTATTCAAACATAACTTTCTATGCAAGTACATAATATAACATACCATAATACAATAATAGTGCTTAAATTGTAATGTGCAATGCATGAATAAAGTCATTACTATAATAATGGCATATACCTATCGATTTACAGACTAAATGTAGTGAGTTACTGCAGTATAAGTAGTTCAACATATTGAACAAGTGTCGCATTGTAATGAACCATATTACTACTCCTCAAAGGGAGATCCTTCAAAAGGTACCCGACGCCTCAGGAGCGACGCCGGGTTATGTTCGATTTTTACCGCTCTAAAATCCCCCCGGTGGCCGTCCTCAGCACTGCAAGAGGACTCCGCGGTCTTAGCAAGGAACGCCATCCGGAGTCCTCTGTGCGCGTAGCGCCATCGCACACACCACACATACCGTTGTACTTTCCAGGGCCGCTGGACGGACGGTTAGAGCTCTCATTCTAGCCGCCCGTGACCTCGGAGCCTCCTTGTAGTTGCCTCTTACGACAGACGGGGGATACCGTAGCCCTATTCTGGTCACGTACTACCACAGGAAAACTACTACTTACTACTACTGCATGTAACTGTGAGATTATTCAGCGTAACTCACCATGCCAGTGCTGTAACAGCGCGTTGTAATAATCCGCCCGGTCGTGTCGCTTCAGCTGCGTGAAGACGTGCATCAGGCCGCGGTAGTCGTACTCGAGGCCCGAGTACCTCTCGCCGAACAGCTTGAGGCTGATGGCGATGGAGCGCAGGTACAGCAGCTCGGCGTCGCGGTGCATGTGCATGTGGTAGTTGTAGAGCGAGGCCAGGTGGCCCACGCTGAGGCCCACCTCGTAGTCCTCCGCCCCGAGCAGCTCCTCCTTGATCGCTATCGCCTTTAGGTGCATCATCTCCGCGTCCTGAAACGTTACAAAATTATTACTAAAATTGTACAGGGTGAGATTTTCAAATACGCGTGGAAGGCCAAATCAGAAACGTATAAAGCGTAGAGAAAAATGCTGATTGGAGTTACAGGATCGATTTTTATATAGTCTAAGACGGTATAATTAGATTTTTAAACAATTTAATTTCCGAGTTAGGAATCAAACAAATCATTTTGAAAAGAAAACCAGACTATATGCACCACCAGATAATGTTAGAATAGTAATATTTACAAGAATTACATTTTGCAAATTATATATTAAGTAAAGAGTTCATTTATTACAAATATACTGTCACGGGATTTAACAGTAAACAGAAAAATAAAATAATATCGTAAGTTCAAATGCCCATAATATTCAATTACATGCAATAGAGAATGATTATGTGATGAAAGGGGATAAGTTGGGTTGGTATAATGGTCAAAAGACTTAAAGTTGAGAGAGGAATGCAGAGTCAAGTTGTAGAACAAAAGGACCTGGTGTAAGTGAATTTAGTGATGCCAGTACCTGGAATTTCTGCATGCTCTGGTAGAGGCGGCCGAGGTTCCCGTAGTGCTTGGCGGTCTGCACGTTCTTCTCGCCGAACGCCATCATGGACAGCGCCAGCGCCGCCTTGTGCAACGCCTCCGACTCCTCCAGCAGGCTCGGCTCTGTGGTAACAAGCGTTGCAATACAATACACGTGTAATATCTGTAATAACTACTTTAAATGATGAAACACTGAGGGGTTCAAGGTTCAAATACTAATTTCATCGAAATTCTGATCAGGATTTTCTGTAGTATATTTGTAGTAGTGAATATTTTCATGCATTGTTCAACTTACCCTTACTTCACTTTTAACAAGTAGGACGATAAATCTATAGTAATTTTGAATTTTCTTTATATTTAAAATTGAATATACTACCTACTGTTTCTGTAGTCTCGCTTATGGTAAATGGCTACTACCGCCTTTGGACATCTGCAACTATCTCCACATAGAACAATGACCTAAAATACCTAAATGGTTGCTTTCAAATTTATGATTACGAGCTTCCACACTCTTTTAAGAACCGCATGGATTACTAGACACATCTATAAGTAACTTTCATATGCATTGAGTAAAGAAATGTTATTTTGAAATCACAAACAGACACTTGAATTTTATTTATTTGTATAGATTCTCATGAGTGTGCGTTACCGCTCATGTCCTGTCCGGCGGGCGTGTCGAGCGCGATCTCCTCCAGGATGAGCGCCTTCACGCGCTTCGCCGACGCCAGCAGCAGGTGGTCCGGCGGGACCAGGTTCTGGGGGAATGTAAGAATACAATAAGAAAGTGCATCGATAGTGTTCAATTTTATTTATATGTTTTTAAGATTGATTTTATGTAAGGAATTCTGTAAAATTATCTTAGAATACGACGGGAAAGACGTGAAAATTCTTGTTACATTTAACTAAAAAATATGTGTGACCGCAGTAACTGAATTCGTCATGAGTCCTAAGATTATTGAAAACATCAAATTAGTCTAAAATATTGTAAAATCTAAAAAAGCAACGAGAGAGAACTATTGCCAACTCTCATGTTTAACATTTGAAAACCGCCTACGAAGCCTCGAGACAACGATAACAATCGGGACTTAGTTGACCGGTTGAGATTAACCAGTCTTTCCCAAAGTGGGCGATAACGCCCCCGTGGGCGCTGGAAGCCTAGAGGGGGGGCGGTAAGGGGTTCAGAAAAATTGCGGGGCGTCAGTGACCACTTAGCATCAGATGGGTTGTATGCTCATTTGCCATTGGCATAACATAAAAGAAAGAAAGAAATTAGGTTAATTAAATTCCAGGCGAGAGTAATATGTCATTAAGGTTTTTAAATTAAAAGAAAAAATAGGGGGGCGCCACAAAACAACTAATTTCAAAAGTGGGCGCAAGTAATATGTTATTAAGGTTTTTAAGTTAAAAAAATGCGCCCCACACTACAAATTAACTATTTTCCAAAGTAGGCGCAAGACGATAAAGTTTGGAAACCTCTGGTCTACACCCTCAACGATCCCCCAACTTCCATTACCTCAATGATCCTGATGGCGCGCTCGGCGTGGTCCCGGGCCTTGTAGAAGCGGCCCGAGGAGTACTCGAGCACGTAGAGCGCGTACGCCAGGTCCTCCTGCGCCGTCGCCACGTGCAGGCTGCTGCGCCCGAACACGCGCCGGAGGGTCGATAAGGCCTCCTGTGATACACATCGTTTTGGTTTTACTAACTGTTTGTATTGTACTACGTCTCATTTACTACAATTATGTCTGTATTACAAAACATCTATAAAGTGATTTAACTATGACTTACTGTACAAGTGTACATTGAATAATATAATGAGGCTGGTAAATAAAAAAAATATTAATTACTAGTATTTACCCGCAGCTTCGCTCGCGCTTATGTACAAATCACACAAAGAGGCCGTGGGTATAAAAGTAGGTACATTGTAGGTGTAAAAGATACTTTTCCATCCCTTGGGAGTGGTATCACTTTTCGGGATGAAAGTACTCTATATCATTTTCCAGATCCCTGGCAATGTGTGTGCAAAATTTTATACCGATTGGTTGAGTAATTGAAGCGTGAAGGCGTTACGAACAAATAAATGGAATTTCGCATTTATAATAATTAGGATTATTCCTATACTGATATTATTAACCTTTTTTTTATTCTGGGATGGTATACATTACTATTTGAGAATGTGAAGGTGTGTATATCTGCCCCTGCATGTGTGTTGGGTACATTGACACACACACGTATCTGTTTCCTTGTGACAGTACGTGATACGGGTGCCTTTGTGCGTCACGTGTCCGTCATGTCTATATGTATGTTTGTATCTGATTGTGTGTGTGTCACATGTCCATCATATCCACATATACATATATTTGCGTCGCAGTGGGGGTACCTCGTAGACGGCGACGCTGTGCGTGATGGAGTCGATGTTGAGCAGGTAGAAGCCGTAGTCGAGCAGCGCGGCGGCGTAGCGCGGGTGCTTGGGGCCGAAGGCGCGGCGGGCGAGCGCGACGGCCTGCCGCACCAGCAGCCCCGCGCCGCCGAACCGCCGCTTCACCACGCACGCCTTGCCGCACACGCGGAGCACCTCGATCGTTATCCTGGGGAACATGGAACCATGTTGACCCGTTATAAACGGAAGATGGTAGATGGAACCCCATGTAGTTCGACTCCGGCGGCAACACCGCCACACCTATTTCTGTCTTATAACCGCAGTGTTAAGCACTGCTGTGTTCTGGCTTGAAGGGTATGGTCAGGGAGACAGATTTATCTGAGACGTTTCATCTCAGTCCTGGGAAGTAGCAAAGCACCTGTAGTCAACCTCAGTTAGGACCCTGATCTTATATAGGATTGATAACAAATGTCCATGGGCGGCAGTTGCCACTTACCATCAGGTGGACTGCATACTCGTTTGCTACTTCGATCATATAAAAATAAATAAGTGTAATAAGTAATAAGTAATAATAAGTGGTAAAGCGGATCTACTTATCCAGCCCTCCAACTTTTTAGGATTAGCAACGCATCGGTGGCCAACCAGAGATAAGACCTTGCGATCTTATCCAAGTTAGTGTCAGATGTCCATGAGTGTCAGTTCTCACTTCCCATCCGCGTTAACTGCAACCTCATTAGCTACTTGTACATTATAAAGCAACATAGTGCACTCACTTGGCGGGCGTGTCCGGCGTGAGCAGCGCCAGCGCCTGCATGCTCCAGGCGTGCGCGGCGCTGTAGTCGCAGCGCACGAAGAACAGCGCGCTGAACTCCTTGCACAGCCGCGCCAGCAGCGCCGACATGCCCCACTCTCCCTCCGCCCTCACACCCCCCACACTCCTCACTTTGCCCGTCTCACCCCCATCTGCCCTGACACCCGCGTCTACCCTCACGTCCGTCTTCTCTTCGTCGATGATCTCATCGTTGGAGCTGTCGGTCCCGCTGTCAACATCGCTCTCATTCGCGTCTTTCAGAACGCTCACGCTTGTAATCGCTTTGTCGACATCGGATTTTGAGGCCTCATCCGGCTCTTCACTGGGGGGTTTCTCCAATCTGGAAACGATAACAATCATATCTAAAACGATTTGTTTTGACTAGCTACGGGTCAAACATTCAAGACTCAGTATATGTGAACATTTATTATGAACTGTCCGGACCAATTTACTTTGTGGCCCAGATAAAATTAATAATCTTGGAGACATACATTATACTTAACTTACAGCTAATTATTGGCAATTTGGCGTACCCTCCTTCAGGCCGAGCAGTGGTAACGCCAAGCTATAACTACAGCGGTGGTCGTTACCTGTCGCTGTAGTCGTGCGTGTCGTCGGTCTGCAGCGCGGCGTCGCAGGACTTGGCCGCGGCGATGATGCCGGCGGGCAGCCGCGCGGGCGCGCCCTCCTTCAGCCCGAGGAGCCGCAACGCGAGGGAGTACGTCTCCGCCGCCGCGGGGAAACAACAGTACGCTGACTGGGTGTTTAGTAATCTGGAATGGGGAAACGGGACATGATTAAACACAAGACCTGTATGAAGAGCAGTGGTCCTCGAAACGCTAAGCAAGCCGAAGCATTTTGAGTTATTTCGGAAACTGCACTCTCCTAGTTGCATAAGGTCCTATATATTTAGCATGAAATTAACAGTTTTTAGTGGTATATTTACAATTAACAATGGTAAGTGGCAACTGCCGCCCATGGATACATGTAATCAACCCCAGATAAGATCAAGGTCAACAACTGTTGCGTTTCTACCCCTGAGTACTGAGCTGGAACGCCTCGGATAAGTATATCTCCTTAACCACATCCTTCAGACCAGAACACAGCAGTGCTTAACGCTGCTGTTATAAAGCAAAAATAGGTGTGGCAGTGGTTCTGCCGGATTCGAACTACATAGAATTCTACCACCTTCAAAATCTTATATGGAAACGAAAGTATCAATTACCCGACATAAGCTTAAATAAAGCATTTTACTGGCCAAATTAATTTCGTAAACCAGCCATTAAACAAAAAAATAATCACATTTGGCTCTTACACAAGTGCTGCAAAGTTATTATTACCGCCATCTATCTTGTGTGTATAATATATCTGACTTATCTGTATAATATACTAGCGTTTGCCCGCGGCTTCCCACGCTTTTCTACTATATTATACAATTGTATAAAGTATAAACCTTGAATTGTATTAAAAAAACCGCATCAAAATGCGTTGCGTAGTTTTAAAGATATAAGCATACATTTGGACAGACTGCGGAAAGCGACTTTGTTTTATACTATGTAGTGATTACAATTATTTAACATGTTAAATTTATAATCATTAACACTATTTAACCACAGACTCATGTGTTAGCGCTATTCAATTTGTAACGTATTGTGATGCGATTTCCAAAAGACAATTTAATCGCAAGTCTGGACATTATAGTTGGGACAGTGATGTTACGATCCATCATACGCTCCCAAAGGACCGGCAGACGCTTAGATCCGATGATTACGATAACGCTAACTAAATTGTTTTTGCTATTTCTTCCATTTGCTTTTACCTGTTTCAGAAAGAGGATGTTTTTGAGTGTATGTACTTTGTAAGACATTGTTTATGTATTGTTTCATTGCCACGCTCCGTAGTTTAAATGACTTATTAATTTTGACACTTAGAATATCTTCGAATTTGATTTTATATCAGGAATGTTACATGGTTAACTTTTCTCTGGTATATTTGTTCCTGCATATATTGTGTTTTTGTATGATTAATCATACACAAACATATTTAAACTAGCTGAAATCCGCGACTTCGTACATGTAGGCTATACTAAACATTGCTTTAGTTATACATATATATTTCAATATTCCTCTTGAATCACTCTATCTGTTAACGAACATTATAATCCGTTAATGGTAATCAGTTAAAAGATCTTAATATACAGACAGCGGCAAGAGATTGTGTTTTAAACTATATAGAGATATTACTCGTAATTATTTGCTTATACTACCACTATGTCCCATGCCCGTATTCAACCAACTGGGCCTATTCAAACAGTCAACAGCATCTTCAAATATTTAACTGGAGAATTGCGAACTTCGTAGCGCTAATTAAATTGGACATTAGCGACTATCCTGGGATGTTCGTTATTATTGGACTAAACAGTCTTGTCAGTTTGTATTTTGTAAGATTAAAGCAGAATATAATTTTACAACGATGGAGTCTCTGAGCTAACATGAAGGCATTATCTGACACTAGACGATCCCCGCGGTTCCACCAGCGTTTGAAAAGTAAATCAATAAACATGTCGTGAGATTGACACGGCGATGAAACAAAATAAATGTAACCCACGGGAACCGCACATTTTCCCGGGATAAAAAGTAGCCCATATGTTATTCCAGACTAATGTCTATATCTGCACCAAATTTTATTCAGATCCATTCAGCCGTCCTTAAGTTATAGAGTAACAAACATCCATCCATCCTCACAAACTTTTAGCTTTATAATATTAG
>DWPV01005149.1:0-12760 GCA_018251915.1 Urbanus proteus proteus
CTCATTAAAAGGCAAACACAGGTTCGCGCGTCTGAAGTATGGAACGGGCGAATCTTGGTTATATATAAATCTCTGGTGGAACATTCATAAAAAATAAACAGCCGAATTGAGAACCTCCTCCTTTTTTTGAAGTCGGTTAAAAATATGTAGGTCTTTAAATAATGGTAGTTATCTAAAAATCATTTTACCTTATTCAAAATAGCAGTGGCCAGCAAATCTTCGTAAGTTGAGGCGTCAGTTGGTGTGTGTGGTTCGGCGGCATACCGCGCAAGCGCTGGCAGCGCTGCAGCCTCCTCCACTACGCGGGCCACCAAGCGCTTGAGCTGCGCGTGGGCGCCGCTCGCACCCGCTGGTCGCCCGCTTGAAGCGCTGGATACCGCATTGTGGCTTTGCGGGAGATCTGTCGGAAGACACGTTCGATTTTTAAATATTCGAAAATTAAATTAAAATATATTATGTAGGGGATATGCTAAGGTAATATTACGCTTAGTCATTATATTAATCTGTGGTAGAATCTTGCTACAAAAGATGTATTAGTAATCTGTGTTCTCTACATGTAGGTATTTAATCTGTTGTTTTAAAAGCGGGAAATAATTTATATATAGACTACCAATATTTGAGAGCTTGAATGAAAAAATATGTAACTATAATAGTTTATATAAAAGTACGTTGCCAATACAGTTAAATTGAATGAAGTTTAATAGAAATCAATAAATAAATTGAAAAAAATATTAAATAGTATTAAGGAAAATATGTGCATTCCAAGTTTTTAAAGAAAGACGTATGCACTGTAAGTTCAATGCTACATACAAGGCGAGTGGTGTACTAATGTGCATAAGCCACTTAAGCTAAGTGTATATTCATACGTTCCATAGTTACACCATACTAACTGCGGGTGCGGATGATACTTTGCAAGACAAAGAAAAAGCATTCGTAGGATTTTTTTTGCAAAATGTGGAACGAACTTCCTCCTGAGGAATTCCTGGAGCGCTGTGAGATTGGGCTCGGCAAGAAAGGTGCAAATAGAGCTCTCCTCCAAATTTGGTTATGCATCGGCGTCTCCTCTGGTGTTGCAAATGCCCATAGGCGCCAGGGACTACTTTCCATGAGGTAGCTCGTTTGTCGGTTAAAAAAATGTCGCAAGCCTTTTTATGTATGTACCACTGCTGGACTCGAGTTTCTTTCCACAAATCTTGAAGCGCCCTTAACCACGCTGCTCCAGTACGTGTTGGTAAAGGAGGCTTTTGAAGGCTTTCCCCACGTAACAAAAAAAAGTCACAGATTAGGGGCCGACCTATACCTCTGTGTGCTCTCTGATGTACTCAAGCGTGTTTAGATTTTAGATTTTATAGAATTTTGCCACTAGCGGTTATCCATCCTTCAACCGACACCGCCCGATGTCGGTTAACTTTACAAAAGACGCGGAGGTGTCGTGTTTCAGAAGATTTACTACGACACGTAGTTCGCTCTGTTAAAGTACCTATGGCTGTAAATGGCTCTACTTGTAAATTGGTCTTTGGTAGTAGGGACTCGTATTTGGCCGACACTAGAAGGTACAACTCTGGTACAACTCATAAAATTGCGTTGATTATGGATGTTTATGAGCGGCAATGATTCAATAAAATTGAACATCTGGTGGGCAACATGATTGTAATGTAATTGAATTTCACAGAAATATGCAAGAAGGAGAGTTCACTAATAGAATCTATGATACATAGGTACATTAATTATAATAAAAAAAATGTAGGTATTATTTAACACATTTATTTGTCACTAGTTTTCACATCTTTTAAGATCCAACGCGGAATTATATTTGTAAAATAGTCAATGCTAAATAATCATGATGAATAAATAACGAATCAGTGACTCATGTTAATCGTTAATCACTTTCGTTATATCATTACAGATAAATTAAAAGATAAAACCTCGATCATTTAACATAGATACAAGCACAATTTCTAGTTCAAGTTTATATGACGATGACGGTTTTAAAATATGATAACGATTCGCGTGGCGGAGGGGCCATCTTATCCGTTTGATACGCAATGGTTTCGGCATCGATCCCCGGCCAGACTGATATCTGAATGGTGAATTTATATTTCTGTTCTGGGTCTGGGTGTTAGTGAACCTATTCGTTATTGTGTGTATGCATGGCACACACGATACAGGATACAATCCTTGTGTTGGGCTAGGATACTTTTATAGAAAAAAAAAACATTTTTTGACATAAAATGTAAGTTTAATTTACATATCACTCAAATAAATTTTCATAGAAATACCTAATTAGTACTTTATGACATCATATAAATAATGTGTTACATTGTTTTTTCTATATAACTTGACCTATCACGGTGAACGTGATATTATGTGCCTATTGGATTTGATTGTTTAATGTCGATTCCATAAAAAGTAATAATAAATACACTAGTTTTATCGGTAATTGATTTAATAATCGTAATTTTGCAATTTAAGCATTATTGACCTAATCTATCTCGTAGAAACTCGGTAATAAGATTTTTTTATAAGATTGAGATTGAGACACGAAATCGTTAGAACATTTTCACGCTAGAAATAGGTGTATGGTGATAAATACCTCTAGTTGGACAATGCTCAATCCATCACCTTGCCTTGTTTTAGTAATTACGTTAGCATTAACAAAGACGACACATTGCTTAAAAATACAAAATAAATTTAAAATACCTACTATGAAGAAAAATCAATGCGCGAAAAATTTGGTAATGCAGGTAATTAATATTTATGACTTCATGGTCACGGTAGGTATTATAATTGATGATTAATTAAGAATATGAATATAAAGAGACATTGTCATGCTAATACACACGACACAAAGGCATTCCAAAAACATGAGCAAATTTTAACTTAAATGCAAAACAATTTAATATATTTCATACTACATAATATATGATATGATAATTTGTTTACTCAATTGGTGATGATTTCATCGGTCATTAATTTTAACTTACTAATTAACTATGGCATGGGCGATTTTATGCCCTTTAAGGCATACGTAAATTAGTTATTAATCAGTGCAAAGAATATTTAAGTAAGAACATAAAATAACTTAAAAAATGCTCTCAGTGGTAATTTTATGAATAGGTGTTTTTATATACATGTGATTTATGGTATTTTGCAACATGATGACTTCATACCACAACGTGTGTTGCCAATACAATTTGCCATGTAACAATTCTTAATAGTAAGGTATTTAAGAAACATGATCAAAACGCCTGTAAGGTGATTTGGCTAAATTTGCCTACCTTATATTTTTACAAAACACTTTTTGTGTCTAGGAATACTTATCTGTTGCTTTATTCTTTTTTACGCCATTTTTGAGTTTAAACATCATAAAAAACATGTATCTATCAAAATTTTTTGTAGCGATAAACTATGATTAAGAAACATTCTGAAAATAGATACGTAAAGATGTACAAAAAGACGATATTACCGAGTAAGACAAAACGGGCAAACGCGTCATTACTGCGATCGTGGAAACTGATAAGTCACGGCAACATTAGTCGTTAGCAGTGAGTTTCGTGATATAAAAACTGCCGAGTATTGCTAATCCCACTAATTAATCGTCTTGTAATTAAACATCTACATATTGTTATTATCAGATTCTGAATCTCTTGGAAATGTTCAGCGTAAATAATGATTTTTGTTACTTTTTTGTGGTTTATGACTTCTTACGTAAAAGTCGTCAAAATAATGCTTTGGGTATAATTATAACGTAAATCATAAAGAAACATTCCTAAACAGGGTCTTTAGTTTTCCGCTCATACCTCACAGATACCTAATACCTAAACGAGAAGTAAATTGAAATGCTATGTTAAATATATTTTTTTTAATTCAATAAACTAATTGTTTATTGGATTAAAAAAATAATAGTAATAATACGAAATACTTAGTTCTTTTCCAATGTCTAACTCTAGAATTTGAAAACGAATCTTTATTAGAACATGTGAGTACCTACGTATTGTAATTGAATTTAAGTTAACAAAAACATACTTTTAATAATATCGCTTGCATTCTCAAACCTCAATAACTACAACGTGATAAAAAACAAATAATTCAAATTAAACTGCCATTTCGACCTGGTTTATTTTATTTAATGAGTAAATTACTTGTGATGTGATAATAAGGTAAATTCGTTTGAATTATTCCGATTATTTACTGTGCATACATCGTCGATTTGCGTCGAAAATATTTTTACGTTTTAAAAGTTAAAAGTTACTTTGTAAAAGTCGACGACCTTCTTAAATATTTCGCGCGTATGAATGTTTTGAAATAATTGACGGTATGTGTTTCTCTCGTTTTATTGTACTGAGTGTGCATTGACAGTATTTCATTTATCGATATTAAATTTATTATTTATACATACCTACCTCAAACAACCTACACTACCTTTTCAACAACCTTTAGTAGGTAATTGTCCATGAATATAGGAAAATTTTTCACATGAAGCGTAAGAAAATTTGAAAAAAGCCATAAATCAAATGTGAGTAGGTAATCAAAATACTAGGTAATTTTTACAGATTGTCTTAAGAATAATAATCGTAGCCTAATTATAATTATTTCTATATCAGGTGCTTATTTTAAGATACGAGTACAAACAATAAATTTTAAAGAGGTTTATTTCTAAACTTACCCAAAATCTCTTCCAACCAGTAGCAGGAGATGTACAGGAATATGGCAACACCGAGCCAGAAGCCGATGAGCAGCACGGCTAGATATTCCCACATTTTACCACTATCTCATTTCGCATGTACTTTACATATGTTTTCATTCACTCATTTTAGTTTAGTATCACCGGTATGGAGTTTACATAATACTTGAAGACTGGCTGTTTCAAACAAAAAATGAAACAAAAAGGTTATAAGAAGCTAAAAAGAAACGTAAATTTTTCAGTTTTTGTTCATGAATTTGGGTAGGTAGGTACGTAATTAAAATTTGTAATAAAATATTGTGAAAAACACTATCATTATTTTGTTTTAAATACATAATAACGATTTGATTTTTTGTATTTTGAATGGCAACCTTTGTTGTTTGGATGTTTTGGTAAAAATAGTTATAATATTTTACAACGATTAAAGACATCTTGTTTGTGTTCACAAAAAGCAGGTTTTTAAGGGTGTGACACGATCTTCGATTTAGATTTGTTGTTTTAAAATCCCTGTCAATTCGAGTTGTATGACTTGCATCTTAATTTCATTAATATAATTCACAGATGTTTACCGAAAATCTAACAAATAGTTACATTTTGTACAATTTTTCTAACTTTTACCATTGTTACCGGTCTAATGTTGACGAAAAGACGATTGTTGTTTGATTTTCATTTCCGCGGCACACGAGAACAGGTAGGTGCATACGTTGATTTTTCTAGAATGCTTGCTGTTGACATTGAATTTAAGTGTTGTTAAATACTTGCATATCAGAGTTTTATTGCATTCTTGCCCTTTCCTTTATTTGGCTGTCTGTCGCTATTTTTAATAAATCACGTTTTTAAAAGAGTAAAATATATTGGCATTCAGACTTTGGTATGTATATGTTTATGCAAATATATCTTAGAGGTAAAGTATAGTTACTTAAATCTTTGTTAAAATATTTTTCGAAACGGTAAAGTATTACAAGGAACTAACTTTTACGTGCAAATAAGTTTTACTTGTATGATATTAGATAACGGAATGTTCTTCGGAATATTAGAGTAGATAGGTATATCAAAAATTGATACACTGACGGGGATTTCATCATGATCCATGATCATGTCGCAAAAAAACTCACTTTGCAAATACAACATTTGCCTTTCCCTTATTTTACTAAAATAAGAGAATATAATTATACCTTATATAATATGTATAGGACTGTCATACTTTTCTAACTCGTTAATCTAATTGTATTGCTATTATCCCATTTCAGTATTTTTGGTTTAATCAGTTTTATGTTAGTTAACGTAATGTTAAATTCCACTCAACTCGAGTTCACGATTTAATCGATTTGGAATTTAGCAATACACTGCAAAGTTATAGACGTTATAAACAAGCCATTACACGCATTACCTCATTGTTAGTCAAACTCTTCGATTTACGATTATTCGCAACTCGCTCCCATTCACACTAGTTTGTAAAATCGGGTTATCCGCCCAACGCTTACCTTTAGGTCACGCTACCTGTGCACCGAATACTAAACATCGGAAATACCCATCCTTGTACCCATAACGCATACTCATACTTAAACTTGAAAGGAAACCTAAATTCCTTGTGTGTCCGTTATGATAACGTTTCGGTTGAAGATCTCGCTGTCTTAAATGTATTTTGAAGGTAGTAGATACTTCGGTAGAGTCCGTAAGAATGGTATTAACGTAACACTTATTTTCGTCTTACGAGTGGCAATATCACGATACGTATATTTATACAAATAAATAAAGTTGAAGTATCTGTTTGTGATTTTAAAATAACAACTTTAATTCAATACCTAACAGGATACCTGTAACAAAAATGGTTTTTTTGTGTCTGTCTATTTGGTTGAGGTAAAGTACTAAACGGCTAAATCGATTTTGACGGGACTATCATTGGAAGATAGTTGAATGTCTAAGGCGTAACATAGGCCACGTTAACGAGCGCGTTGTCCCGGGACAGCCGGGTTTCACTTGTTTTTAAATACGTATTCCTTTTTGTTTCTTAACGCGAGTGAAATTAGTGAATGATTAGCTACATAGTTTATAATAAATTAGGTAGCACTAGGAAAACAAAAATACATATTAATTATGTAAGTCAATAGACTTAATTACTATGCCTAATTAACTGTAGAATAGAACCGACTGAGAAAACCCTTTGGGTTCTATGTATGACACTTTTTAGTATAAGCTGAACATTCTGTTAAAATTTAAGGCAACTTACATACACTATCAGGTAGAGTTGTTATTGCCTATTCTAAGCACTACTTTGTGCTAGTTTGTGTTGTTTTAAGGAAAATATCTATGACAGTGGCGTGCGAAAGGTCTACGTGGAAAACTATTACTCATAGCATACGGGTTTTTAATGTTAATGATATAAGTTGAAAACGAGTACGTCGAGGTAGTCATGATGGTAACTTATTGCAACCCTTCAACATCGTCAACCCGTTATTTTCCCCCTTCTGAGTAACTCGAGATATAAAAAATTAAGCTATAGCATAGGCATATTAGATGCTGGTCAATGGTGGATGCGTAGGTTTTTAGTAAAAAAAACCTGCGGCGTGTAAGTTCCTCATAATATTTTTCTCCGAAATACATGATAAATAACTTCAAACAGGCACAATTTAAAAAAAAATCAAATGAGCCTGGGAACCCAAGCTCGGACCTAAGTGTTCATTGTGAGGACGAATTTCAAACCACTTTTTATTCGGACATATAATTAAATTAACCCCAAATAGAAATAAAGTTCTGACACTGTCAATAATACCAAGTTACATTGGGGTAGCTCATGAAGTAAATTGTAGGTCTTTCCTAGTAGAACAAGATCGGTGCGTCATAAAAAGGGCTGCAACTATACACCTATCCATCAATAATAAACCTATGTAGACCCACTTGTTATTATGAGTTTTTGCCAAAGTTTCATAATAATCTGTATCTAGTTGTCTAAAGCTTATCGACAAGCTGTGTTTTACATTACGTGATTATTGACGTGAATATTGTGTATCGATAGGTATTACGTAAATATCAATCATGTTAAAAGGGCACTAGGTACTCTCGATGTGAACTGTGAACTTTAACCCCGTGGTCGACTTACGAGAAATGTTGCGTACACCTGCGTGCGGTCAGCTCTCTTGGTAAACGAAATTTATGGAGCCATTCAATGTGGCCAATCAAATTACGTCTGATTATAGGCAAAGGTAGACTTTAAAGAACATAACCGAATGAAAACAAGGCATTACTGTTAATATTTCAAATAATAGTATCAATGTTATTGTTTCTCGTATCTCCATTCAAGAAATCGGGTTTTTGTTTTAATAATAATTCATTTAATTCACTTTCATCAAACCATTTGTGAAGACTGCCAAGCAAATGGACATACATGCAAACATGCATGCGCTCAAAAAGTCCTACCCATCTTTTGACTCGGACAAAATAGATCGTCGGGACGTCTCATATGCTGCCGCATCTCTCATATGCTGCCGCATAGCATATGGGCGGTAGGCGAGAAAATTTGGGTGTCGAGGATACCCTCTTTGTCCGGGCAGTTCTTGTGTTTAAGTCTTAAGTTTGGTCTGAGTCGCAATGGACCAAGCCGCAAGCCGCAGCCGCGAGCCGCAGCCGCGAGCCGCATTGTTCGCGTCTCTACCATAACCTAATTGAACGTAATCTAATCTTTGCGCTGATGTTAACACTCGATTGTTTCCGTAATTTTTATGTAACGTCAACAAGTAATAGTGATTGCTTTTGCGTAAAGTGATGTCACAATGTTGGCATTCCCATGAGATTTGTTTCTGGCTATGTAATACATAATTACGTTTTTTACGTGAAATTTGAGGTTGATTATAATTTAAGGTTGGTTATTGAGTAATATTTAATGCTATTTCTTTACCTGCGGAGTTTTAAAATTACACGTAATACCTACTTAAATCCATTAATAACACAATCAATTATAAAAGTTTTTATAAACCTTTTACATTATGTATATGTAGGTACTTATGTTATACAGGGTGATTGATAAAACATTAGCAATCTCTTAGATACATGTAGGGGGGGTAATTAGCAAACAAATGACCTCTTATAACCTCTATGCAAATCCGAAGCATTTTCGAGTAATTTCATATTTTATAACTTTTTAAAATATCTTCCGTATGCAAGTTTAATAATTAATAAAAAAATAATTCATGTAGGTATAACATGTTAATTTTGCGTGATACAGCAATACTTTATAAAGTGGGTACTTTAATAGTAGAGTCTACGATTTCAGTTACCTTCCATTTCATTGAAGAATAGTATCATTATATGTTAGGAACAAAGGTCACACTTTCTCATGGGCACATCTCCCATAGATTTCCTTGTTTACGCCACGCCGTCCAACCACTTTCATTCGAACAGTGTAGGTACGAGACAATAACATTACACTAACGATCATACATTGTCCTTTAGAAACCTATAAGTACCGGTACTTACAGTACCTAGACCTGAGTATTTTTTTCAGGCAAGCATTTAACATCGAAAAACAAGCCATGTATAAAAATAGAATAACCGAATGTGAAACACAGATTAAAAAAAATAACGACTTTTTTATAATTTTAGGCCCCTGATCCAAGTGCGAGTGACTCGTTCTATTAAAGGAATCTAACTACACCTTTATAGAAAAATGTAAAATTTTAAAATTACGTGACATCAGCATTCAATGATCAAGAACGTGATAATAAATCATTAGTACAGAAGGCATGTTGATGAAAGTGAGATAAAGAAGAATAATGATATGTTTATTTTAGGCTAATGAGATACTGATTCTATTGATTACGAGCAAATTATGCGTAGAGTAAGAAGTCGTATATGCACATCTAAAGAAAAGTAAAAAATAAATATACAGAACAGAAGAATTATAATTACCTACGGTCTGTCCCTAAAATTTTGGGTGAAATGTCTGATATCGATTCAAATTCGATTAGTAGAACATATAACATAAACAGATCACATAAACAGATCTAGTGATGGGTGAGTTAAGGCTGAACGAAGAGATTTTTTCTATGTTCAAAGTGGCATAAACTACAACATTACCAATTCATTGAACCTTCATTATAGACGTGTAATGTCGTATACTTAAGCATCGAAAGCGGAATGACATTTTCTTCCATAATTGTACAATATCCCGTATTTCCTAAACTTTAAAAAATCCTACACTATTTAGATTACTAACACTACTAGTAGTAACACTAGTAACACTAGTATATCGTATAGTGAGCGTCAGTCATGACCACTTTTACTCACATCGAAGTTACTTGTATGCCTGCACATGTTAGTGACGATTGCTCAATCAGGAATACCAGTACAGTGACTAACGAGTGAGTATTTAATGCTAAATATGTAGCAAAGGGCCTTCAAGATCAGGTGTGAGTAAATAATTATTGCTATCTTTGGAGATATGAGACCTTCTCTTGGTCTTACTCAAGAACAGAAGTTGATGATAAATACATTTAAAATTCTGATCACTAAGTTCTAATGCTAGTGACAACGTGTTAAAAATCGTAATCAAAATAACAAATGCATCTTAGGAAGATTTGAGATATAGCAAAAATATGAAAATACCTGAAATATTTTCTTTTAATAAATCTTGAGAATAAATTCAAAACAACCACCACCACGACAAGTGGTCATCAGCTTTAGCGAAGAATAAACATCTAAACCATCAGTATATCATATCTAAAGTAGCATAGACTATTTGACTCTTTCTTCATGGAGTTTCTTGTGATGTGCAGATCTACATCCGTAGGGCTTTTTGCAATTGTGGTAATTTCCGTATTCGATTTCCGGCTACACTAGAACACGAGTTAGTGCCATGTAGGTCCAAACTCCACGTCCATTTCACTTTCGCTCATATTACCGTACACATGTACCGATATAGTTTATCTATCATCTAGTGTCATTCCGTCTTGTTTTTATATTACACAATTATGGATAGACCTGCAGCTATTTCCATGATTGATAAGTATGAGACCACTAGAAGATGTGTTTGTTGTTGGATAGTTCGGGGTTCAAAATTAGGTGTAAGAATATGGGTGTGATCACTTCTGTACGGAAGCTGGCATAAACCATTTTTCTGCTATTTCTATAAATTTTCTAAGCTGTAGCGCACAATGTACAATGTACAAGTACTTTATAAAAAGGTAAAAGACATATTATAAATAACGTTAGTAATGTAGTAAGTACATGTTACCGTCGTAATGTAACGTAACGTTCTTTGTTTATGTTATTAATGCTACAAGTTATATCCAAACCATTCAAAACAGTTCAAGAGTTGCATCGTGTTTGTGAAGAAAAGTTATTGCTTGTTTTAGTACCAATTACAGTTTTCTGTAACAAAGTTAGCACATTAGGTACTTATCGTGTGTCCCACATTTCACTCACGATGACACTAAGTTAAACGGCGATACATAATCGTCTGGTTTACGAAGTGCGTGAGCAAACATTATCTAACCTTAGTTTATGTTATAACTGACAACTCGTATAACGAATGATGGGAAAATCAACTGTTTGACGACTTACAAACGATGAAATATTAACAAATAAAACTAAAATTTACTAAATATAAACTCAGATAAATAAAGTGGGTAGATCTATCATTACTTACAAAAAATGAAGCCATTTTTAAAATGGTCGGGTCATAAAAGTGTTTATGTGAGCGTAAATAAACTAAAGGTACAGACGAGAAACTACGCTAGTTTTGTTTAAGTGTGTGCGTATAAATACATGAAAGTAGAGCAGTTTTTTGGCTTCACACAAATACATGGCGGTGAGTAATCTACCTATTTTATTTATATGAAAATATAAACTGAAATCTTGATGAAAGACGACTTACTTTTTGATGAAACTTTTTTATGAAACGTTCAATCTTAACATTTTCTATGTAACCCATAGTATATAATGATGGTTTTTGACCAACAGTCAATGCGCCTTGCATGGGTGTTGGTGATCACAGTGTGATACGTAAAGAACAAGAATTGGATTTTATGATGGTTTAAGGTAAACATGCTGCTACCTATTTCTTGGATTTTGTCCCTAAGTAGTTTGAATGAATGGTGTTCATCAAGGCAGATATTAAACGGCACGCCTACTCGATCTACTTATAAACAATAACATTTTGCCCACGGATTTGCACGCATTAAATTATTGTATGTAAGCCTTCCTCTTGAATATCTCTATCTATTAAAAGAAACTGCATTAAAATCCGTTGCGTAGATTAAAAGATCTAAGCATACATAGGAATAGACAGCGGAAAGCGATTTTGTTTTATACTATGTATAGTATGTAATTAGAAAAATAACATAACCTGACCACATTTGTGGTTTTATAAAGACGGTTAATATCAATATAATGCTTTTAATATTTTATCTTGTAAGCATATGTTTTAAGGTAAGTTACCTCGAAGTTACTTCATTAATGGGCAAAAAGTGGTCAGAAATATAAGGATAATGGTTTTTATTGGTGAGTATAGTGATTTTTGATGATCTCATGCTGTGTGATACGTAAGTCAATGCGATGATGTACCGAGTCAGTCTGTTTATTCATACCTACCTATACTTTGGATTTAGAAGTAGGTACCTAAAACATCTTTAGCAATTTGAGTGTAACGCAAAGCTATTTTCAAACAAAAATACCTTCTCAATTTTATTGTTAGTAGGTAGATATGCTTTTGTTTATTTATCTTAAAATTATAATACTAATTCATTCATTTATCGTTCATTCATCGGCCTTCTTATTAGTCTATAGCTGGGCCAGATCACCTAACGCGGACTTTTGTCCAGAAGTTACCGCACCTGGCATCAGTGTGGGATACCGCAGTAGGTGTAAATGTTACACAGGAAAAAGCTTATGCCAAAAAAAATCCTCGAGCATTATTATTTGCCAAAAAAATCCTATCTTGTAATTATTGTTTCATTTGAAATTGCAGATTTAGAATCTACATGTACCTAATGTAAAAATTAAACTTATCTTGATCCTTTTTACCCGACTGTGTTCTTCATTAAAGTTCGTACATTAAAGTTGAAATTATATGTTTTTATA